>UYWX01000306.1:0-19506 GCA_900622495.1 Hydatigera taeniaeformis
TGATGTGGGTGGTCAATTTGAAAGCGAATTGGATCGGGCCAGTAGGGGAATAATGCAATCGGAAGGAGAAGTGAGGATGCCAAAAAACGGGAGCAAGAGGAGGATAGAATCAGCGAGTCAGGCGCGGTCTCGAACTTTGGAATGCCAGTCAAGTGCCATATTACTAAGTACCGCATGGCAAATTCTATTCGTTTAAAGGTCGCGAATGCTCTTGTGCCATCGATATTATTTAAACCTCCTCTCGATTTTGGAGAGAATTTCAGATTTAAAAGGTCTCTATCAATCAGTCTCTGTGATTACCTAAATCTTGGAAATTCAACCCAAAAAGCGAAAAACTCAATATCGGTTCATACAAAGGAGAAGAGTAAAGATTAGGTCGGAAAATAAACTACGAAATCAAACTGAGAGAACGCACTCCATTTGTTAGTGCGTTTAAACATTCACAAACCTCATGCGGTTTGCAAAAAAGGAGCTTTTATCCAAAAACAAAATTGTCATACGCCGGAATAGCAAGAGGTTTCAAGTAGAGGCACAGAAGTTGTACAACTGGACCTTTCTTCATTTTCATATGGAATGCGATAAAGGGCGCGATAAATATGGCTACAAAAAGGTTCTCACTTCCATTTACGTTCACTTTTCCTGACTATGGTGTTTGCAAGCATTCACACTCGACGAAGACGATGCGCACCAAGAGAGTGCCTGAGTTATGTATTCAGGTTTGTGTGGGTACTCGCAGGGATTGAATACCTTCCAGTAATTAGTGACTCGGTAAATCCAATTACGTCTTCCAATAAAACCTTGAATTGTCGCATTTCAATCCCTCCTTCACTTGAAAGAGATCAACGCCTTGTGCGACAATTTACGAATGGGGTTCCTAGCACACTTATCTTCCACAAATGAAGAGAGGACGAATTCGTTGGACTGTACGCTAATTTTTAGGCGATAGCCTCTAATCTTTCAGCTCTTGCCTCGAAATATGCAAAGATCGTTCGCGTTCAACACCATGGTCACAATTAGAGCAGCAAGTTGCAAATGTCATTGTCTGCAACACTAGGACGTATACACATCGTGGGTCAGTGGAGTCCAGGCACCACTGGTAGAAGTGAAAAGTAGTAATGGTAGAGTGCTTGATAAGACAGTCTTTTGTAATCTAAGAGTTATGTGACGTTATCAAAGGTCGCAAAAGCGGTCGCGCATGTCCCATAACACAGAAGTCTTTCAGCATTGCTATGGGAGTAAGATCGGCACATGCTCTTGTCGTGCAGGTACGATGGAGGTATTCTTCCAAAATGGTTTCATCAACAAGTCATTCAGTTTGAACTACTATGTGAATATGCCGAGGAATCATATCGAAGGCTCAAAATCAAAAGCGAACGCTTGACTGGCTTAATTCTCCTTCCACTTTCACAGATGATTCCCTTACAGACTTGAATGAAGCCTTCTCTAAGTGGAAAAAAACTGTGAGCCAGCTGCGGAAACCATTGTCCTTGGCATAAAAAAGGAGAGGTAGAGGAGTTAATGCCAGATCAATGTACACAAACAAGGCTGGTCTATAACCTGACGGCCATTTATAACACCCATCTCGCCTTCCGTTAAATTAAGAGTACACGAGCACATTTTTGCATGCGAGTGTCAGACATGAAACCAGATACCACATTGTAGCTTCATTTTCAGCATAACGAATGAAATTTTACTACATTGGAACTCTTCCTCAATACAATTTGATCGTGAATATAGAAAAGCTTTCTCCGATATGGCCCCACTAACTGACATGAGGTGAGGAAAATGGCCCTTTTCCAGGGTGCGTCTAAACTAAGAGAACCTCTGTCATCCTGATGTAAATGAAGGGCGTCAATCGAGGGCGGCAAAGAGGACAGACGACAAAAAAAGGTTTGTGAATCAGCCAAGTCACGTGACTGCCTCGCTAAAATGACCTTAAAAGACAAAAGGAGACGAGAAGAAACATTCGTCATGCCCACAGCAGAATTTATAGTATTTTGCAGCATGAAGCATGGTGAATTAAGGTCTCTCAGCCAATATATGGCAGCCGCACGCCTAATGACGGGTACCATGCGTCTATTCGACAATTTGACCTACCAATGTAATGCACTCATCAAAGGGTAGCCGGGGCCTATTTACCTGGTCCGCTTGTGAGCACAAACGGTGTGCTTCTGCATTTTAATGGAAAAGTTCCAAAAGATTTCCCAATTGGTATTGCATATACTCAGCACATATTTAATAGGTCTAAGAAATAGGTAGGCGATGGAAGAGGACATATGCATACGGAAGCGTAGCCCAGTTTTGTAAAAACAAAACTCTAGAAGTACATTAGTGCACTCAGCACTTCAGTCCCACCAGTGTTTGTGTGGACGAAATTTGCTTGGTGGGAATGAGACAACTGTTTTTGGCTCCTTCAAATATGGTTCTTACACTGTAACATCCTGCTAGATGGAAGATAACGATGGAAGGGTTACCTGGTACAATCACTTTCACTCTTTTCCCCGCAAAAGCCATACAGTTTTGTTTTCGCTCCTAATTTCAACTGCCTGGGTGGTTGAGGAAGCGGTACAATTCGTTATCAAGGAAAACATAGGGTCTTGATAGCAGAAAAAATAGGGTGATTTATGCATTAAAAAACGTAAATTTAGGATAGGAATAGCAAAAAAAGCAAAGAAATGTTGATCTAAACCCAAAGAAAAGGAGCCTACAATGCACTCAGACATGAAAAAATGGCAATCGAGGTGAAAGTGAATGAGATTGTAAAACAAATATGCAGACAACTCCACCCTTGTAATAAAGCCTAAGGAAGTTGAACAAAGCATCAATCTCAGCAGTTACTTAAATTTTCAGAAAGCAGATGATCAGACAAAAGGTTTCATACTTCATCAACCTCTCAACTGGCTGAAAATAGCGCAATATGATTTATTGAGAGGCTAAATGCAACAGATGGGTGAATTCTCACCTCGGCGGCGGTTTGAATGGCCAGGAAGCAGGCGTTGCCACGCGCCATAACCTCGCCAACATCGTCAGGAGTGATCACATCGTCAGGGCGAGGCGAGTCAGACGAATGGGCGGAGGATGAGGAGGAGGGAGGACGAGTGACAGGTAGGGGGAGGGTGACACGAAGACCGCCTTTCTTTGTTGTAGCGGTGGCAGTAGTGGAGGTGGAGGGATTCACACAGGGCTGCCCAGCAGGTGTTTCTCTGCCCAGGGTGACGGGTAGCACTTCCATTGGGGGTGGATTGAGTGTCGCCAGTTCTGTTAACCAACCGGCAAACGCCACGTATGCGTTTTCGAACCGACTTACTGCTTCAAGAATTACCCGATTTTCACTGGGTTTGCAAAGAAAAATAAAAGTCTCTCAATTCTCTACCTCGTCCAAACAACGTAAAAATCAGTTCTTACAACGCTATTTATATATAAAACATGAAAATCCACCCGTCAAAATTACTTGGCAACTCGGTACTGGTTTCAATGCATCATTCATAAACACAGAACAAAACACCCAATCTTAGAGGAGGCAACAACGCATAATAAGTGATTCTCTTGTCAACTTTCTGTGCGACAGTGAAAGTCATCTTCCAGTTTCCTTTGAATCACCCTTAATTCGACTTCTGTCGACAGATGAACTGACTCATCAGCACTTCTTTTTGATAACATGACTACACCGAGAGCAACTCGTGCGTACTGCCAAAAAACTCGTTCAGATAGTTTGGATCAGAGAAACAATACGAACGTTGTTTTTAGGCCCGCCCCTTTTCTTGCAGACGTGCACTTAGAAATCGCAGAAGCGTTGATGTCAGCTAGTCAATCAGTCGTCCGATAAACCAATCAAGTGAGAGTTTTTAAAAACGATCGAACAACTTCATTAGTGTCAGTCAATCTAGTAAAAACGCGAACTTTTTATCACCAAATTAAACAGGTGTCTATCATTATGTGGACAAGTGAGATTGTTTGGATTTAAACAGGACCCAAGATTTGTAAAAATTCCTTTTCCTAGGAGATAAAGTGGCCCAAAAATTCCCCTGGTTTCTGATGCAGCTTGCTTTGAGTATGTAACGACTTCCAAAATTCATGGGATTGTTTGCATCTAAGGCGTACAATGTGTTCGTACTACTCTTGCATCGTTGAAAAGCCATTAAGCCTGATTCGAAGTTGTCCACTAGAAGAGTTTGAGTTTCTTGTACAATTCGTAGAGCAAATGCTAAATGGGGTTCGAATGTTTCAGCATGGTAGTGAGAAAAACTTTCTAGCGCCATATCCCGACAGATAACAATTTGGCCTCAAGAGAGATGCACCGTCTTTACATTGTTTGCTAACAGACTGAATGACTGGCCTGTGAGAAGAATTGACATTTGCACTGTGGCATTAGCTTGGGGAACAAACATGACATGTCCGATTTCCAGAAAACCCTATCACTAAGGCATCCCACACCACCACGCTGCTTTCTGAGGGCCAGACAGTCGTTAAAACTGAGGTTCATCTGCTTGAGGCGATACAATCGCGTGAAAAAATAGCCTAGAGTAGTTGTGCACTGCTAAGAAGGTCCTATTCCTAATAAGCACCATCTTCCTCTTGCTGATTAGAAGAAAGTGGGGGCGAAATGGAGTCTGATTCCCATCTACAGAAAAACTCGGCTTCGAAGTGACCTTACACCTCGAGGAGCAATGCATAGCTTGAGTAGAGTGACTAGATCACTTTAGCAAAGCAAAGAAGTCAGCGCTATTTAAGAAAAAAATATTGATCTCATAAATTTAAAAAGTTTTCTTTTGGAAATGAGACTAGTGGATAGGTTTAAGAAATAAAGAGATGCATAAAACTATCAGCACAATGCTCAACGAAAAGAAACCAGGCTTCCAAGAAGAAAGAAACACATTAACCATCCTATGATTAAGGATAGTACGTGAAATTTCAGATAAAAAAGGAGGACGAAACCTAATATTTTACCAAAGTGGGCAAATTTTAGACTAAGAAGCCGATTTTCATGGCAGGTAAAAAAAGAAACTGAAACCTAAAGTATCAATTCACCAGAGAAGCAAATTTCGATGTGTCTCTCCTTCTTTTCTCACAAAATGATGGGAAATACGAACTCACCTGCAATAATGCCTCTCAGGTTTCGAAGTGATGGCTGTCGACCTGAATGCTGCTGCTCCAGAGCCGACGGTTGAGGCGGACACAGAGATGGGAAGGGTGGGAAGTCCGTCTGTCTGGATGTAGGCGGCCGCGGTGGCGACTCTACAGCGGATAAGCCGCAGACACTCAGTGATTTGGGCCACCAGATTCGTCAAGTTGTCCCGATGTACTCGCTGTCGCAACAGGTTGTTGGTGTAGGCCAAATCCACATAGAGATCAGCCTTCAGCTTTTGAAAGTCTAGCGCTGGCTGAAATCGAAAAAAAGTACAAACTTCAACACCCCTTTCTCCATGCTGGCAAGTTATAGGCAAAATCTTAGCTTCGTAGCAAGAGCCTATTTGAACTGTTTGATATGAATTGATGAAATCAAGTGCTGACTAGAGAAGTGAATGCTTTCTGCAATAAAGAATTACCACCAGCTTGCGTGCCACTACTTCCCAACGAAACACCTTTCCACGCTCCGACAAGTATAGTTCAAGAGTGTGTTACTCAGAACTTGAGCATGCTGGTGCAGATAAAGAACAATTATGAGAGGCCCTTGATCAGCGCATCAGCTTCCACGATAACGCTGACAAATTAACCTCAGTCTACCGATTTGGCCTTCAAAATAATGATATAAGGCCGGGCCTAACCTACCCATAGTTCATCGATCAGCTCATCTACCGCCAAAATATCAGTATTTTACAACCTCCTCAATGGTATCTCTATCTCCAGTTGTGCAATGAGCTCAGGGCACAGAGTTTCCCACACGACAGTTCTTACAGCGCTGAATTCGTTCAGTAGCACAACAGGTGATGCGATGAAGTATCTGGAGAGGTACGCAGTTTGGCACAAATTTGCATTGCCGCTGAGGTCACATGCACAGACACAAACACTACAGCCTCAAACTTTTGCATAGTACGACAAAACGACGCAATGGAAGCAGGCGAAAGTGCCACATTTTGTCCTCCTAAAATGCGGGTTCACAAGTATACGCACACAGCTACTGGTAATGGTGATGCTTTTGTGGTCAGCAATAGGATGAATTGACCTCCACAGAGGCATGCCTTGCGATAAAAGCTGTCGACAGGGTGATCACGTGGCACACCCTGTGAAAGAAGGATGACGCGCCCACTTTTCCTTTTTTTGCTGACATACTTTCACTTCTGACAAGGGATGTGAGCATTGGACAGAGCAATTGCGTTGAAAGTAATTATAATTCTGACTTATGATGCTATAGCTTGATGAGATTTGAGTGTGTCGTGATGTAATTGGTTAATTTATGCACAATGTCTTTGCAACTTCAGGTCATTTGTTGATCTATGCCTCGTCACGAGATGGGTAGGAAATAGGAGTGATCATGAAATTGTTCTTTAAAACCAGATATTGCATGAATGAATCTCACGGGAATTTGAGTTGGCAAACTGCATTTATAGCGCACTGATTCACACAACTTTCACGTACCTCTCAAGTACGACTTGAGGCATTGTAATAAATTGCCGCGATATGCTGTTGAATTATATTTGAAAGTCTAAGGTTTGCGCTCTCTTAAACCACAAATGGAAAACAAATCACGAAAACGCCCGAGATGGTTCTTTGACAGACAATCGGAAGTTCAACGGTGTCAATGAATGACAGCTTGCAAGCGTATTTTAGGGTGAAATGAACCATAGGAATTCATAAAAATGTCACACGTAAAGCAACTCTCGGCTAAAGCATGCAATAGCATTGTAAGAGGTACTTAATCTTGCTGACTGATGAGCGTTTGGAAACAGACATCACTTAACTTCCTTCAGTAATGAGAGATGCGGGTGATATTTAGCACGTACAATTTCCCTCAAAAGGCTTTCGGGCTCCTGTAACGCCTGCCGTTGTTGCTGTGCAGAGGAATAGT
Organism: Hydatigera taeniaeformis; assembly: GCA_900622495.1. Lineage (NCBI taxonomy): Eukaryota > Metazoa > Platyhelminthes > Cestoda > Cyclophyllidea > Taeniidae > Hydatigera > Hydatigera taeniaeformis. Next base: position 7,007 of record UYWX01000306.1, read on the forward strand.
GTTTGCGGTTTTCCCGGAATGAGGTTATCCGTATTTTCATGTTGCAGGTCTTGGCCACGTCAGGCTTAAATATGCGGGCAATTCCTTTGAAACTCTTAGATGATGAACGTCGAACTGAAGCCTCTCTAGAGTCCATATCTGGGTATTCCGTCGTCATCTTAGCATAACTCTGAGGTTCAGAAAACAAAATTTGCTCTTATTTGCTTTGAACTCTGTTTGGTTTTGAAGATGTAGTTAAGAAAATAAGCGTTTAGTGCATTCATTGAACCCACGCTAACAATGCCATTCCAAGGGTCAAACTACCCATGTCATTAACCATCTGCATAATAACATACTGTTACCAAAAGTGCCTGAATGGATTGCTTGATGTAGGATTTAAAAAGTCGATCAAATGAAAGGCATTAATGCTTTAAGAACAAGATCAAAAAATAACAAAGATAGATATAGATCAATGCAGAAAATGTCATCGAAAATTGACCACAAAATTCACAATTTGCTGTCAAACAGTTGGAAATGCCAAAATGCCCATTGAAAAGTGATTTCGAGTTAAAATACAAATTAGCAAAGGGCCAAATAGGATGGCCGTTGCGTAGGTGGGTTCGAATGTAAAGGTAGACAAACATTCTATCGCAAATGCTTTAAGGAAATTCACCTTATTTTAATTGTGTTCGAGTTCTGAAAGTTTACTATTGACAAGGAACTTGGAAGGGAACTCCTTCTCTGATTCAAGTTAATGATATTCATTTGGATATGATCGCGATCAAAATGAATATTTTATGCTAGACTCCAGAAGTAAAGAAGAGTTAATCAAGTTTGGTGTTGCAAAGGCATGTATTTATTCTATAAACGGAACCCACACTGTTTCCATGACCTTCGAGGTTTCCCGGTTTGTCGGAAATGAACAAGGATGAAATATTTGAGATAAATCAGATGCTATTTGTGGAAATTTAAGTCGTGAACAAATTCATATTCGAAGTCCCAAAACGCATGCTGATCAGATTGCATAAATTTCAGAGAATAAGTACTTCAAACCCAGTAGCGATTCAGACCCATAATTAATGGTAAATGGGTGGTAAGTACACAAATGAAGAATTTCTAACACAGTTGATGCTAAGTTGCCCATCATAGGAAGACAAAAATTCTAACAGTTACAAAAAAGGCTTTGCGTTACTAAAAGTCAGTTATTCAATAACAAAACCCCATATGCTGAGAACTGGGCAAAACCCATTCGATGAACTTATTTGCATTCAGTCTAAATCACAAGTCGTAGGGAAAGCCCACCTGACAGTGAAGAACTAATAGCAGGGCCTTCTTAACTGTTCACGGACTAGATCATTTAAAGTTAAAAGGCATCTTATTCTCCACACATTATGCTAAAAATGATTTGTTTGAAAGAAGCACATCTACTCAACATTGAATAGAGATATGCTAAAATAAGGACATTTTTGTTTGAATGTGAAACGTTGGAGTAGCTGCCAAAAGATTCAAGGCTTTGCTTTAGGACGTTTGTCAACCAATAAATTTAAGATGAAAGAGATTTAAATATAGTTGATGCTTACGAGAAGCAATCCAGGTAGACAGATTTGTAATTGACGGCAGTATTAATTCACAAAAATATTATAAACGCATTTAGATAGAAGGGGGTTCATTTTTTGGAATTGCTGACATATTTTAATCAAATCGGGAGCTGAGATAACCTTACCAACTTTAACACGCACTCAGAGAATACAAAACCGTGGCCATGCCCAACCTTGACATCCCTAACATGTTTTACAGACATAAACACGCCATAATCTAGGAAGAACACTAAGTCAATACACAATCTATTAATTTAAATAAATTATAAAAACGCTTAAATGAGTAATAACATATATTCTAAATTACAGTTGCTAAATTAATTTCAGTTTTTACGCAAAGTAAGTAGTTATAAAATTTCAACCAAATAGACCTTTACTAAGTTGTATATACTGCCATGATAAAAAATGTTTTGCTTAAAAATGTAATATCTATAGGCAACCATATTAACATATAGATAACCGACCAAACTCATGTCCCGACCTTAGCAGCATTTTTTTCTCAATTTTAACTAACCATTCATAACCTGCATCCAATGTAGCTTTTGAAAGCGAACTGTATATTGATGGCTATGTAAGGAGGTCTTGAATGACGGCAAGAGCAAAGTTACAAGGGCATATGGATTTGTGTGAGGAAGCCTGAAGTGGCAAGTTTTCCTTAAGTTTGTGGAAGGACATTAATTGAGAAGCACATTTCATTACTGACGGGCGGAGAGGCTAAAAAGCTGCAAGGTAATGCCAAATGAGGGGCAACATGAAGAACCTAAAGAGCCTCAACCTCTCTCAGCTCAGTATAACAAAATATGATGTCAATAAAAGTATTTACAATAAGTCAGCTGGAAAACTTAGGGATATACATCAATATATTTTAGCACTTTTAGCTTCTTGAGATGGACAGGTGGCAAGACTGCAGTGCCTGCAGAAATGTCTTAACCAAAGGCTCAGTCTTTGAAGCATAATGGATAATGCACTCACATTCTGGTCTCCTAGCACAGGGAATGTGATATTTTTTGCACCATTTATGGCCCTTAAAAAGCTGCATAACTTGCTATCATACGATATACTATCGTAATAATGATGTGACCAAGCATGTAAATTTTTACTATTGTTAAAAGAAATGTACTGGCTGTCCTTGAAAGCAAAATGGTTTGTTTAATGCTCTCGGTTGTAACATATACTAGCATGTTTAAGTTTGCCTTTATGGGGAGGAGCAGGAAGTTAATTTGAACACGACAGTGAGGATTTCTCCTCCGAGCGACATCTGCTTTCGGACCCGTATATGCTCCTTATTTTCGTTCTCCCTCTACCCAATGCCCAACAAAGCTACTGAAATTAACCCTGCCTTGAAGTCCGAGATTCAAGAGCATGAGGGTAGGCAGACAGCCTCTACATTGGCGTTAACTGCATTCTGATAATTTTTTCCTTCATAGTATACTCCCTTATTTTTCTCTGCCTATCCAAAATTTGGAAACTGACCCAGCTGCCTTATTTTACATGGAACATTTAAACTTAAGTAACTACTAACACTTCATTTACAACGCTTTCACTCATCTGCTTGTGTTTCTTGAATCGGACTTCTGAGTTTAGCAGTTCGCCCACGACGTGTAAAGTTAGGGACTTCAAAACACACTTACAAGGTCGTCAAAGCTTTAATGGGCTCGTCAAAAACGAATCAGCCTTGCATCGTTCTTTAGGGAACAGTAGTGTTTACTGTTATTTTACTAATAATTTATTGAATTTCTCTATCGTTCCGGCTGCATACTTTTCGAAGTGTATTAGAACAAATTCTGTTTCATTATAAGGAAGTGTGGAATTTAGCGTCGTCATTTGTTGTCTTTCCACAAAGGCTACGATTTCGGCCTCTTCTGTGAGTATCTCTTTTCCTAAAGCTCAGTTATTTTCAGAGAAGGGAGAATCCATCACACAAGTAAATCATCTCAAGACAATGAATCGTTCTTATTAAAACACAATGCGAAATAGCATTCTCTCATTCTTCTTCTAAAGGCGCTTCTTCCTCAGCTGTCTCACCCTCCTCTCCATAGTCATCGTCTATTCCGACCTCTTGGTACTGCTGATACTCACTAATCAAGTCGTTCATGTTTGACTCCGCCTCGGAAAACTCCATTTCATCCATGCCCTCGCTGGTGAAGAAGTGCAAGAAAGCCCTACGACGAAACATGGCTGCAAACTGGTCACTGACACGGGTAAACAATTCCTGTATCGCCGTAGTGTTCCCAATAAACGTGCCAGATACTTTGAATCCGATTGGTGGAATATCGCACACTGCAGTCTTGACATTATTTGGGATCCATTCCACAAAGTAGGTGGAATTACGAGTCTGTGTCTCTAAGATCCGATCCTCCACCTCCTTCATGGACACGCGTCCACGATACATCGCAGCAACGGTGAGGTAGCGGCCATGACTGGGGTCACACGCTGCCATCATGTTTTTTGCGTCGAACATCTGTCGCGTCAGTTCAAGGATCGTACAACTCTGGTAGGACTGTGAGGTTCTACTGGCGAGTGGCGCAAAACCAGGCACAAAGAAGTGCAGACGCGGGAAAGGAACCATATTGACAGCCAGTTTTCGCAGATCAGAGTTCAGCTGACCAGGAAATCGAAGGCTCGTAGTCACACCAGACATAGTCAAGCTAACTAGGTGATTCAGGTCGCTATAGTTCGGGTTAGGCAACTTCAGCGTTCGGAAACAAATATCATAGAGTGCCTCATTATCGATGCAGAAGGTCTCGTCTGTGCTCTCCACTAGTTGGTGGACTGAGAGAGTGGCGTTGTAAGGCTCAACAACTGTGTCCGACACCTGCATTGCGAGGCAAACATTTTAGGGCTTTAAATTTCAACTGAGAAAGTTAATCCTTCTGTAACTTATCAGCAGAACTATCTATGAAGACAATCCTTCACTTTAAAGAACTTGTCATCCAGTAGGGATTAGCATTCAAAATCTTCGTGACATTTTTGTGAATTGCTAATTTCTATATATGGGTTAGAAGCGTGGTACAATCTGGCCAATTTTTTTATCCATATGTAAATGGGGAGGTGAATTAATTTTCTCATAACCTCCTATCTTTGAGTGGCAATGAGGGTATTCAACAGAATGCAAGATGGCAAAGGTAAAGCGTTTAATTTGTTGTTAAATGAATCTTTTAGTGACCATCAAAATAAAGTGCATACACGAATGAGATGAGTGGATCACTTTGAGGAATAATAACTACTACCGAGTTGGGATTTCAGACCTGTACCAAAGCGAAATCGCAAGTGTAGTTGGTCCTTAAAAAAATATCTTAACTTTGAAATTTGCAATCCTTTCATGTCTGGTGATGAGACAGTGATATCACACCCAGCGAATAAAACGCTATACTAAGAAAACCAACCTTAGGCGACGGCACTACTGAGAAGGAGGTCATTATACGGTCCGGGTATTCCTCCCTGATCTTTGCGATAAGAAGAGTACCCATGCCAGATCCTGTGCCACCACCGAGACTATGACATAGCTGAAAGCCCTGCAGACAATCGCAAGCCTCACACTCCTTTCGAACGACGTCCAACACCTCTTCAATCAGCTCTGCACCTTCAGTGTAGTGACCCTTTGCCCAATTGTTGCCTGCTCCACTCTGGCCGAAGATAAAGTTATCCGGTCGGAATAGCTTGCCCAACGGACCTGATCGCACCGAATCCATAGTTCCAGGCTCTAGATCGATCAGGAGAGCCCGTGGCACGTATTTGCCACCTTGTCCCTCGTTATAGTATACGTTAATGCGCTCCAACTGGAGGTCCGAGTCACCGTGGTAGGCACCCTTATCATCAATTCCGTGTTCTTGTGAGATTGTCTCCCAGAACTAGAGCAAAGAAAGACAATTAGGCATCAATTGAGAAGTTGGATAATAAAAAGATAAAAAAGAGGTACTTTGGAACCGATTTGGTTGCCGCATTGTCCCGCCTGCATGTGGACTAGTTCGCGCATTTTGAAGAAGAGGAGCCTTAAGCACTGACAGAGCTGCCACCATAGTTTTATATGTCATGCGGTGGTTTGTGATTGGTGAGATGAGAACGATTCACACCCCCTCGTGCACAGTCAAGGCCTCCGATTCGTTGACTCATAGCTGTGCTTCAGTAACACCGATTAACCGAATTGAGTGATCCAGTAGTGCATGATAAATGATTCTATGTGCTAATCCGCACTTCAGGCGATTCATGCTGATTGTGTGCCACTAAATCACGCAAATCGGAGGCAGTTTTGCATAAAGCCAGTATTTGAGGGCTCTTCCTCTCCCTCTCTCCTGGTTTTTGAGGTTGGCAGAAATCAATTTAGGCACTACGCAAATTTAACCTCCTTGCCAGAGCCTTCTTTGGGAAAGATACGGTCACTTCAGAAGGTATAATTTAACGAAGAAATAATCTTCACCATGGTATGATGTTTGGAAGGGTCAAGGAGCTACTGACGACCGCCGATTTTATGGCTAAGCCATTTTTCGCATTCACAAAAAATTAAACTTTCAATGAAGCTATTCATTTTGCAGCTTTCGGTACTTTACTTGCATGACTGAAGTTTAAGAAAAAATTAGTGAGAAAAAGTACCTTTTGCAAGCACGAGTTGCTTGGAGTTAAAGTGTGTTAGGTGCTTAGGTTGCTTGTGCAGAAAAGCTATACTCCGCCATGAAAACATAAATAAAAAATAGTTATCAGAAGTGGTCAGAACAAAAGCACAGAAGGCAAGGCGATCACACAGCTCTGTTACTTACTGGCGAAACAGAAGTCGTTTCACTGTTGCAAGTGGATGGCAAGAAACTGTGCCCATTCAGTACTATCGCACGTTTATCGTCAGACCGTAAAGTCCTTAAGTTCACTTGTGTGCTTATGGAGAAAAACGAATCCACCAATTACATTTTCATAAGCGAAGGCATGGAACATGCATTCAGCTCCTCATATTTCCCTACGATGGCCTTGATTTTCGAAATAGCTTCGAACAGCATCAGAACGGGATCTTGCGCGCCGTCAGAGTCCCCCGCCTAGGGTTAAGTAGGCCGTATTGTGACTGACAGTTGTAATCGAATGGATCAGCGTACAGACCGTAATTGAGAATGACACCAAATGTTCTGCTTTTGGTGATGGAAAAGTGACACACAGTACTCCTTCCAAATACGGTGGATGACAAGATTCGCCATTTTGAAGTGTTCTCATAAATGAATGTTGCTGATAAGCATAACTATGGCATGAGAAAATTATTGAGAATTCCAACAGTTGTTATGAAATCGAACCTAAAAACTATAAGATGACAAAAATTTTGGTTAAAGTAGTCTAGTTCGCGATTGTTACACCAGAATGCTTTGAGCAGTTTCATAAGAAAGTATCTACCTGACCAATGCGTCTGATGTAATGTTTAGGTGGTGCATTTAGCCCTGAATTCTGGCAGAGCAGGTCGTGCTCGAAGCCACTCAGTTCTCCTGTACGTGGGCAGCAGATGTTCTGTCACAGAACAATGATTCACTACGTCTTTAAGAAGTTCTCCGGATGCTACAACAATTGTGTCAAAGTCTGACAGCCTCTAGACGCTTTTAGAGCTTCGTTGATCCAATCAATGGATTTTGGAGGCACTCCTGCCAAGTCGCGACACTGCCCAAGCAAAGTTGACTCTGTGCGGCGCTTGGATGTGCCTGCTTTCGTGCTTACAAGGTGCATTGATTTGAGTGGGAGTTGTTGTTGTGAATGGCACTTATGTGAGCATGTGAAGGTAAACTGCCTGGCATGCAATGGTTTTGGCACTGGTGGCTTCTGTTTTCTTCTGATAGCATTCTACCCCGCATCAACACGTTTTTATTATCATAGCTGCTCCTGTGCGCATGCACACACACACACAACAACGTCGACATTCTGTAGCATACCCTTCGTAAATCAGGGGAGGCGCTAAAATCTTTGCATGAAGACACCCTAAAAATGAACAGAGCCTTTAAGACTCCTTCCTTTCAAGAAACCTTAAGTTGCAAGGACCTAATGTGTTCCCATAATTCTCTTTGACGTCCATGTATGCATGTCCTTTAATGGCCCTAAAAAAGCTTTTCAATATCACGTGTTAGCCTTACCTTGGTGGTGGGTGCGTGTATGTGAGACAGAGCGAGAGGAGGACCACTGGAGTATTTAACAGGATCACAGAGTTTGACTCACTTTTACAAAACTCACTGACCTCAAATGCGCAGGTGACAATTAACCCAGTAGAAGTACGCACGGTTTTCCAATGCATCTGCTGACCGTAAACAAGTCGACAAAGTAGCATCTTAAACACGTAGCATTGCTACCATCGCTCTTACTGCCGCTACTACTACTAGATTATCCACTTTAACGAAAACATAATGTATCACTTCACTGCCCTCACATGATCGCTGGTAAATATTTTCCGTCAGTTTAGCGCATATGGTATGTCTAAAGTGCCGCGAGAGCAAACGGTTTCGCTCAAAATCTTCATTATGCACATAACAAAGCATAACAATGTTGAACAAGCATTAAAAACCAGTGCTTGTTTATTTTAAACGCGTTAATTTCTTGGTTTACAGCGCACTGTTCTCCAGCACTCCTCCTGTTTAGTAGTTTTCTCGAGGTCACGAACTTACTGGAGCCAAATTAGGCAATTCTACCTTTTAATTGCAGAATACTGCAAGCTTAATAATTAATACTATTTTTATTTAATAGTAGCATTTTAGATAGCTAATCATGTGCTTGTGGTATAGAAAATTATTGTCAAAAGAAACTCATTGAAGATGGATATTCATCCGATTTTGCTTATCGTTTCGTAAAGCATGGCTGCTATTACGAAAGTTCGCTTCGGTTCAAGTAATTTAAAAAACATTTGTGGTCATCGCGAAGTCCGAGAAACGCCCCTCCTTCTCCAGCTTTAATTAAATGGACTACGACGTGCTACTGTCAGACGATATTATTTCCTTTGTTTGCGAGAAGGAACAACTCCTGATATCATAACACTTGATAGCTAACCAAAAAGTACATTTAAATTTTTCATCAACTACACCAGAAAATTGCCTTCCGAGTCGAAATAGGCGGACCTAGACTCCATACTTTGCAAATTCAATCCTGCCTAAACCCAACAGAAACCCGATCACACACTCGCCCTAATATATTAGGCCTGTATTATTGTGCCAGTAGTAGCGCTTGATTCATCGCCTCGACTTTCAACTCCGTTTACTGCGTGGTCTGGTTGTGTCCCCAACTGCACACAACTATTGACCTTTTCCACAGCTTTTTTTTAAGTTGGGCTTTTTATAGGATTAGAAACACCTCAAATCTGCTTATAATGCTGAGGCTACTTTTAACACTCTCATAACGCTCTTCCTCTCTTTCCCTCTAATGATTAGACATTTTTGATTACGAAATTAAATTATCTTCCGTTATTATTTATACCATTTCTCTGTTCACAGTTCTCGTGATCGACTCTTTACCCTTCACCACCATCCTTCCTACGTTATATCACCTGGATGACCTTAATGATTAGTGGCACACCTCCGGGCCGTTGGTATACTTAAAATTGCTCACTCAACTACCACTCGGGCATAAGTCGGGCAAGCAAGTTTCCAACGTCTCTAATGATGGAAACTTTAGGACCTCATAATCCTTCTATAACGGGATAAATGATGATTCGAAAAACGCATTCGTGAAATCTATTGTCCTTTTGTCTCACTTCTGTCTTGGGTTTCTTTTCGGCTGTTTCAAAGATTCCATTAAAATGAATCCACTCCTCTTTAACGCATGGAGGCACTATGCCCCCAAATATCGGTCTTTCAACACTTGGAGCACCGCACTTGTTAATGGTTTCCGAGTCTTTGCTGCATGGCATGAGAAAATAGATCATGTGACCCCAGTTATTGTGATTTTATAGTCTTCATTCTACTATTTTTTGCCGTGTCCACTAGCACCACTAGACCCGCGGTTTCCCTGAGATCTCAGCGCCAGCAAAATGCTACATAGATATAAATCACTGACTTATTGCCAACAATGCCTCAAAGTTGCGCTTCTAAGAGTGCAGATTAGGAAGTTTTTCATTCCATAAAGGCAGAAACTTAAAGTTCAATCAAGTACAAACCTTTCCAGCCAAATTCCTATTATTCTACAATCTCGATATTCCAGCATCACGTTACTGGACTCTTCTTCACTAGAACACACGGCACAGCTTTCCTTTTGCCAAGATTACAAGGCCGTATCAGTCGTTGGGTTTTTCTGGCTTGCCCTTCGAAATTCATCACCACTTCGTGACTAATGCCTTCTGCATCATTCGTGAGTCACTCGTGTGCACATCCCCTGGCCTGCCACATTGCCACCCATCTACAAGTTGGTTTCATGACTTCGAGGAAACTTTATCTAAAAGTTATTAAAAAGGGAAAAATAAAACTTTTTGCATTCTTTTACCAACGCACGTACTTTTCTAACGTCATAGGACCTTTCTGATGGGAATTGTGTACGCACTGTCACCAAATCACAGTAAAGGAGCACAATAATTGGTTAAGTGAGGTAATCTTTTAATAAACGCCAAACTTAATAAATAATCAGAAGAGAGGGTCTCAGGGAGACTGCAAATGGATACTGCATCGCCGTAGTTGTAGGAATTACATCTTCTGGTTCCACCCTTCATTGGAATTTTCTTGAGGAAATGATTTGCTCGATTTCTCCATGTGCAAAAGGAGTTTCCATTCTAAAGTGAGGTCATTTAACAAAAATTCGCCTTATACGTTTAGTCGCCTAACGCCTAGTCGGACAGGCAAAATAGAGGAATGGCCAAATCCTTTGGCGCATTCATTGTCAGCAATGGGGTGAGGTAGGAATGGAAGTAAATGTCAGCCCATCGCAAACCTGACTCATCAACCAAGCAGTGTCGCCATAGCTTCCCATGCTGAGGGCAAAAAATTCCAAGTATTCACAAGCCCTTACACGATTGCCTTTGTCTGTGCAGGACAGCATCGTGAGGAGTGCGGATGATGTGTGGACGCATCCATTCCGAGAGACTCCTTCTAAGACAGGGACGTATTAAATTAAAAAAATCTTCTTAAAGTAATTGCTATTAAAAGTTAATTTTATCGAGAGGTGAAGGACTAACATAATCTATCTTGGATGTGAATGTAAGTCTTCATTACCTAGTAGATGCTGCTTCTTTTCCACTCTTGTCGATCAAATGGAGCAGATGCTTCCTCGTGAGCTGGCGACAATCTCATTGTTTATTCGCTTGTGTTAGCAGGGCTTGACACTTGCAATGGATGGAAGTGCTCCAACTTCCATTGACAACTACATGAATAATTTAGCGCCTACTTTGTAAGCCGACGAAATAACCAGTTAAGCGACCTCCTCTTTTTAAATTGTTGTGTAACGTTTGCTGTCAGCTGTCACACGCACGTGACACGCAATCTCGATCCGTTTGCGGTATTCACTGCATTAACCTAAGCTTACGATTAACTTGCATTGATAATATTCTCCTCAGTAGGTCCTCTTCATCTACTTCGATACGTTCACTATGATAATTAACGTGCATACTTACTTTAAATCCAACAGGCTTTATAAAGACCAGCTGCCATGTTGATAGCATGCCCCATTGTTTGGCAATGAATTTATGGCAACGCATTCAAACTTAAGTTCTTGTAAGTGACCATTGCTTTGCAAAACATCTAAACATAGAATCGGAAATCCGTTGTTGCGCTTCCACAACGCCTCTGTTTGCTCATTTTGGGCTACCAAAAAGAAACTGTAAAAAATTTGCCACCGGAAATTGGACAGTTACTGCTTGCATTTCTTCGTGTTATGCTGAGCATTAGTAACTGACATATTTCTCCTTACTATTTTGGCTTATTGCAGCTTTAGAGAGGACTAGAGCCACTTGCTAACATGTTCCTGTCTTCAAGAGATCGATCACACTTGCAAGGATGGGCAAATGAAAAGGGTGAGCGATCACCGAGTTGTCTGGAGTACAGAGGCAGAGTAGATGAACATCAATCCTGTCCCTATGTTTGGCTAAGAGTGATTAGCTTCCTTTTCTACCTTTCCCGCATAATTTTACTTACACCATTATACTTAGGTACTTTTCAGGGAGATAAAAGAACGTCGGAACCTTCGGTTAAAATACTTTAAGGGAGTTGATTTAATTAGCCAAAAAATGGAGGCACTAGACGCAAGTTTTCTTCATGTAATTGGGTTGCCAATGATTCATTTAAAGTTATTCGCTAAATTCTTTCAAATATTTGAAATAAGGTCACATTTAATGTGCGTAACTGTAGGGACAAAAGGCGAAAGTTTAGCTTAAAGCCCATCTGTCGACGTTAGCGAACCCACAGAGCCGTGCTGTCCGTGCAACCAATGGGCGCTCGATGTGTCAGGCATGTTCATCGCATCTGCCCACCGGCCAGCCCTTCGATCCGCGTCTCTGAGGTGGGGAAGGCAAAGAAGGCGGAGGGAGACGGGTTGAATTTCATCATATCTCCCACCTTTTGAAATCAAATGGTATTGCCAGTTTTGATGAACCCTTCCTTTTTTGGCAGCCTTCATTAGAGTTACATTTCCAACAGTTCTGTACTTTAATGTTATAATAGAATAGTTAGATTTATAGCAAATTAACTGCATTTTCTTCGTCGAGTAAGTTAAAGACCTTCCAGTAATTAGTCTCAGAAGTTGCCAGTTCATGTACCCGCCTAGATGACTTGGAGTTGCCAATGTGGTGCCCCGAGCATTTCTCACAATGAAAAGGAGGCAGTACCATCAAGGCAGAAAGTGTATCAACGTCGATTGCAGAGCCATTCATGAGGTATCATCAAGATGAGACAAAAGAGAGCTGGGCAAACGCTACAAGCTTTGCATACCTCCGTTACCCTACTGAGATCTTTCCAAAACACCTCCTGTGGTTAATCCTCTGTTTGCGCACTACAACAT
>UYWX01000307.1:0-19464 GCA_900622495.1 Hydatigera taeniaeformis
ATTACATCTACTTTCTCCCTCATTAATCTTAATTTCTTCTGTGTTTAAACGCTGTTGATTATTCAGTGCTTCAACTCCCTATTTACTTTAGCATTTAATTGTCGCCTTACTTCAGTAAAACAAAGGATATTCAAACATGGCTTAGCTTTTTGTGTCTTCTGACTCGTGATCTCCCATACGCATTTGTGCTTGCCGCAATTTTACGTTTTTCAAACACAACGTGTTATTTTTCTCCTCTCACTTTCATTTGACGTGATTGCAAATGCTTTAGCACTATTTCGCTCCCTTAACCATCATAATAAAAGAAGAAAATCAAATGTGCATTACACTTTGCTGCCATCTTGTGATTTGACATCTCCAAATACTGCCTAATCTAATAAATTTATGGGTCCAAGAAGGCGAGAAAATTCGTACCAGAAAGTAAGTAACTCACTCGTCTTTCATTTTCACTCAAAAAGCGGTTCCCTGATCCTCTCTTCGACGATTTATGAATGACCTCAAAGCTAACCTCATCGTCATGGTAGTTGTTCCTCCCGTACATGGCAGCGTGTGGTTGGGTGCCAGGCGCCCGTAAAAGTCCACATTTTCACTAAACGAAAGCGAAGTAGATAAAGTCTTGATTGGTGGTTTGGTCAGAAGGCCAATGAGCTCGAAGGTGTGTACCTGCCAGGAGTGTGGGAAAACACGGAAAAAGGCAGCCAAACTCATTAAAATTTACAATTAGATTTTGCCTTGGTCTCTCTTGCTCTCTCTTTCGTGATTAGCATAAATATGTAATTTTTGCTTTCTGCTGCTCTTACTGTCAATTTTGTGCTGTGATGGAGGGTAAGGCCTTAGTTAATTGCCGATTAACTTGGTTTAATTTATGGCCCACTTAGTTATCGAGAAATTAAGATTGATTCAATATCTTCTTTCCCTTGTTAAATAGTGTATTTTACACACTTTTAACAGAACAAAGGTTTCTTTGATTGCGTTTAGCTAAAACTTGATGTTTCAGTACGGTCACATGTCAGATCAGAGGAACTTCCCCTTTATCCGCGCCATGTGCCTTCCAAAATACCTCTCACCACAATGTTGTCAGTTGGGGGAGATGAGTAAGCTTTTGGCAGGCCTCGAGGCCAGCTCAGCCAACATAAGCAGCATAACCACTTAGGAGGACACAACTCAGACTCTCAATCAAACACGCCTAGTCTATCGTCGGATTGCTATGCAAACAAGGGTACATTTGGTCCCACTTTCACCAACGCCTCGTGGCTAGTTAATGAGATTTGCCGCCACTTAATTTTTTATGGTTGCACTAGACAGTGGAGCACTGACTCACAAGTGGCTATACGAGCATTAGTGAAGATAAGAACTTGTGTCTGCCTCCTTTTATACTTTAAAAGATGCTGTTGTCTGCTTTTCCTCTAAATAGTGGAGAAATAAAGAGGTGCTACAGTCTCATTTGCGTAATGCATTAAAAATAAGTTTTTACGCCACATGGAAAAGCGGCAATTTTGACTTACGTGACTAACATTGTTGATTTCTTTCCTTCAGACTGTGAGGATAAGGCAGTTGTAATATATACAGTGATTTTCGAAGTAAATCCGCCATCATTCGACATGCGCACCCTATAATACATAATTCTTGCTCGAATTGAGCTTTGTAGAATGGAAACGGTAATTTAGTTCATTTTTCATTCAAGTCGAGGTACGCAGACAACCCTCATTCTAAGAAGACTCAGGTACCTAATATATTTGAATGATATTTGTGTAATGCGTTGTTTATGTGACTACCTGGCGTTTGGCGGTCACTTTAGAATTTGTCTGGTCTGTCTACACGTGGTTGCCCTGTCGTCTTCGGAATACATGTATTCAACCTCACTTATGCCTTCTACCACCCTATGGGAAGCTCCTAGACGCTACAATTTGTATGAATTCCCGGAGCTTAACTTTAGCTAGTAGAAGGCATTGGATAAAGTTAATCAGGCGTATTTCGAGAAAAGGCAGAATGATTAGACTATAACTGAGCCCAAAGGACAGATAAAGTAGGCGAAGGGATTTTCCTTAAATTGCTTTTCTTACGACTTCAAAGAGTAAAGAGTATGGTTATAAGGGGAAGTAAACAATAATATGACCATTGAGGTCACGATTTCGGCGTTATAATTTCACTTCTGTCTCTCATGCAAGAAAAACAACCATGAATGAATGCTTTTGCCTGAAAAAAATAAAAAGAGGCTACAACATGACACACAGACGAAGCAACATGCCACCATTTTTACACAATTTTATGCATAACGAAAGGCAATAAGCAAGGAATTACTGAGATTCTTCGCTTATGCTACCATCGGTTTGTAGGACGAATATTAAGGTATTCATCTTGCTCTTGCACGCGTAAAATGATCTTCAGATCAAGCAGGGCTCAATTTCTGCTTTCCTATTAATAAAATCAAATACAACTGGCCTATCTTAATGACTAATTCCACCTTTATAAAGTCTAATACCGTTATAACTACTACAGCGAAGTATCTAAATGAAACATTTTAATAAACTTACAAAAGCAGGAGCGACTTTCACTTTTTCGCCATGATCACCTTAAAAAGATAAATGGAAACTAACATTGACTAATATATGGATATGAGCACATTTCTGTGCAATACATTGGACACTTGCATGTATTCCATAATCAAAATTCTTATGCTAGACTTAAAAAAGTCAATCTATTTTTATCAAAATCACAATTTGCTAAAAAGGTTTTATATCCACAGTTTACCATTTTAAATGCTAGATTTAAACTGTCTGTTTTTTGTCTGTGCTCTCGTGCACTGCCGTTCGTGGTATGGCAATCGTCTCATTATCATGCAATATCAAAGCATCCTGTTTCATAAATTCTCCATATTTGTCATAACTTTTTTCTTTTAACGCTTGATGTCCTCCTATCAATCTGCCTTACTTTTTTGCAGCAATGACTGAGGTTCAATGGTTGTTGAGTCTTAATCTGAACCCACTTCAGCTCTCAGCCCCTCGAAGGGCTTTGTACTTCTACGTGCGATCTCAGTTGAATAAGTACGTGCCTGACTTAAGAGGCATACTGATCGGCATTAATAAACGGTCAGAAGCGATACATCCCTCACCGGGATTGGCGACGCCTCGAGATGATGGTGCCCACTGCATCATTCGCTTCCTTCCAGAGTATCCCTTTGCCAGGGTATGTGGTTCCTGAAACTGCTTTCCAGCCACTTCGATCTCGTGCTATCGTCATCAGGTTTTGCTTTTATTTTATAGTGCTCTACTTTTCATTGTCACCTCTGTTTTTGATGCGGTTGGTCAAATAAAAATGTGTTCATCATGGCTGTGATGAGTGGCATGAAGTCAGATGCGGTGGAAATGGAATCACTTGCTTTCGCTTTGCTGCTGAACGTTAAGTTTCTACTTCAACCTAAGTAATAGCTTTGTTAATCGACTTTGATGACGGCAATTTACAACTCATGTTGTGCCGACCTCAATCCAAACGTGTTTTTATTGCTTTGCCCGGCGCTATTCCTTGCGCAAACGCGTGCAATCCACTGAACCTAATTTCCTCTAACCTTATCCCACTTCTATTGAACCTCTGTGGATCGCTGTAGATTCACTGCACACGTCATTGTTGTGTCTTACTCAAAGGATTTCTCTGTTTCTATCTCAGTAGCTTTTGACATTTCGCAAAGTACAAAGTAGTACTGTTGGTAGCCTAATGCCCTGTGCATAGACAGGGAACAGGAAACCTTAGCTGTGGCGGGGCAACTCTCTTCTGTTTCGGTTATGCTTTGTGAGCATTAACCTGTGAATGTGGCGGAGTCATTAGTTAATGAGCAAACCATTTTCTTCCGGCGTTTGGTGCGATAATGGTTGATCTGATGACAGTCAAGGAAGTGGAGCACTGGGAATGGTTCTAACTGTGTTTCCACTGCCTCGTTTCAGGTGAATTTTTCGGTGAATGCTACTGTCTTTCGTGCCAGTGTTGGTCTCCGTTTGAATGCTATGGTCAATGCCGTCAAGCCTCAACGCATAATCTGTCGGTATGAAGACACTTTTTCGTTCAACATCATCATCCCACTGCAAGGCGAGGATGCGGAACCTCTTCCAAATGAAGCAGAAAGTGGTGACCCTGTGTCTATCTTTCCTCGTGACCTTGTACAAGTGGAATTATCACGAGTGGTTTGTCCACCCATTGGCCATGGTATGCACCTCTGGGGTCGTATTTTGTCTGTTTTGGAGCGGGGAAATTTGGCCAAGAAGGTACTTGGCCTTCCTTTTGACAACGAAGTAGAGGAGACAGAGACAGCCTCTCATCTTCAAGTAAAAAAGTCAAAGAAGAGGACTTTAGGTGAAACTGAAGCGCAGGAGGAGATGACGCCTGTTAAAAAGAAAAAGAGGTCGAAACTGTTGGAAGGGAATTATGCAGGAGAGAATGAAGGTTGTAGTGTTCGGCTTAATAAAACTGAACAACTTCAAGAGACGTCCGAACTTGTGATACAGAGGAATGCAACATCTGAGAAGGCGGCAAGGAAAAGGAAATCAAGAAATCACGAAGTTGCGGAGAATCCGGTTCAAGCCGTAGAAGATGAAGCTGGCCTTGAATTAATTCATGACTCACTTGATCAATTGAGTCCCGATCTAGCAACTTTGTCGAAGCACACCAAAGCCGAAAAGCATGTAACCGTTGAGGGAGAGGTCGTCGATCTTCACGGTGTAGTGAGGTGCGAGTCAGTATCTGTCTCGGCGCAAAATACTTCAAAGAAGCCTCAAACTATTACTAGAAAGAGAGCGAAGAAGCTTGTTCATTTGAAGGTGGATCCAGATTCTGCCTTAGCGCCATCGGTAAATAGAAGGACTTCCAGTGAGTCTACCCTTAACGAAGCTGTTTCAATGGTGGAGGCAGAGGATGAGGAAGAGGCGGAAACACCGGTCGCGAGAAAGCGTCCTGCAACATCCGTTCGTCTGCAAGTGGATCCAAAAGAATCGTTACAGCAGCATTGGTACTTGGTGCGAAAGTTGGAGCAGAGCCCAGACATTTCCACGTCCTCTGAGGAGGAGGAGGAGGAGGAGGGTGCAGACGTGGCGACTGTAGTTACACGAGGTTGAAGCAATTGAGACAAGTTGTGATTGTGGTGTTAATGTAGAGATCCATTGTTACTCCCTGAAGCAGTGGAGTTGTGGCGTTGGGCTGGGGTAGGGTATCAATCGAGTGCTCACTTCGAAGTCGCTTTCACGTACTCACAGGTGCTGAGAGTTGCTAACGGCCTTTTGTTCTCTTATTGGTGAGGGTGGTCGGCAAATTGTCTCCTGATGTGGGATTTGTGTAGGCGCTAGGCTCCGTACTGGGCACTTCTCTTCTCGGAAATGAGTCTCATGCTGTGCTGGTGGTATCATAGCATGTGATCTCGTGTATTTCATGTCAGCAAACACTACAGGTGAAGGCATCACTGTGGGATGGAGTTGACGGCGACAAAACGTTGGAAGTAGCACGAGTGGACGGCCGACTGATTGGAGCTCGGTGCAAATATTGTTGTGTAGTCGTTCTTGCAAATCATGAATAAGTTCAATATTTTGTTGAGCAGCTGGAGGAGGAGGAGGAGTAGCATCTCATGCAGAGCCGCACTTGCGTAATGCAGGTCTTGTTAGGTGATTTGGCAGTTGATTGTACGCTCCACTTCACCACGTGCAGTGGTCTTGAGTTGTCCTCTTAAAAAAGCGAAGAATAAATCTTCAACAGTCGTACGGGGATGGGAGCTATATGGAAAACAATGTTGTCGATAGCGTAAAGCTCGTTTTTGGTTCTGGTTTCGATGTTGGTGATTAAATGTGGTCTTGGATGCTCTGATATCTACTTCGCGTTGTGCCATTGAAATGGCATGTCAGCAACGTGTTTGTGGGGGTATTTGAAGAATGCGAAGCTGTTGAGATGGGTGGAGGTCAAAAAGATTGAATCGGTGGTGCGAATGTCTTTTGTTCTCTCGTTCAGGCAGTAAGATGGGGTTAAGAACTGCTCTTTTTACGCCGAGGGGATGGATGTGGGACGAATAAGTTGAAACCCTACAGTTAGAGCGGTCATCATTGTTGTGAACGGACGAAAGGTCTTAGATGATAGGTTTTTGCGTTCGTGTAAAGAGCTTTGTATTGGAATTATAAATGAGTCACACGAAGTCCATTGTGTCGCGTTGAATAGTGTTCTCATTGGGGAAGTTGCGAGACATTTCCTGTGTTGAATTTCCAAAGTGAGGAATAAAACTTTGATAGTAGTATTGGGATGGGAGCTCTTTGATCAGCAATTTTATTAGTAGTGCATCATTCATTTTCCTTTTTGACTTGTCTCCTGATTCCTATGTTGGCATTTAATTGAAGCGGTGGATGATTTTCAATCTTCATCGCATTGTGCTACTGAAATGGCATATCAGCGACATGTCTCTAGAGCTATTTGAGGGTGAAAGGAATTTGAATGAGTGAGGTTTAGCAAAAGTTAGGGATCGGTTTACTTGCGATATCGACGTCTATTCATGCAACCTCTGGTCATCCGACTTGCTATGTACCCCACATCCACTGCAATTTTCGCTTGTTACACCACCACCACCACCACCACCACCACCACCACCACCACCACCACCACCTCCGTTTCCATAAAACCCGTCATTTACGTTAACAGAACTACCGACCCCTGACACTGCAGTGCATACAATCGGATGCAAGCTTTGTCTGGAGAGGAGTCACAGAATGAGGAGAAGGAAAAATGGAGGGATATTAAAGGCAAATGAATCAAGGCAACGCAAAACCAACTGCTTTCCTCAACCATTCAAACCCAATTAGTCGAAGATATTAAATTGTCGAGTCTGTCAAAAGATTTAAAGTTAGATAGCATAAATTTGTAAAGTAACTTATAATGATGGTGCATATTTGCATCAGCGGCCTCCTTCTCGCTCATGATGATGGCGAGAAGACATGTCATTCTCAAAACTGCTTTTCCGTTGCTTTGCTCTCCTTTATGCCATCACTAGTAACCTTTGCACCTCACTTTCAAACTCCGATCAAACCTTTCATTGACGTAACTAAGATGAGCAGTATAGTGGGAAATACGGTAAGGTGCGACCAAATTGATTTGGCTTCGCTGCCGAGTGTGTCGTTTCTCCTTCCACCGAAGTGATGGCTTGGATGGCCCACTTTGACGAAGACCAGTCTGAATTCATGATGCTATGACGTGAACGCAAATGTGATTTGTTTCTTTGCCTGGCATTTGTCCCTGTACAAAAGCTTGCCATCCACTAAACCCAAATTCCTCATGTCATTAATCACACCCTTCCTTCTACTGATTACATGTAAGTAGCATTTGTTAGAAAAATTTATTGACAGCTATTTTGCAATTGAAGGCGTGTGTCGATAATTATGCTATTAGGCTGCAAAGCTTTCCAAAGCGAAGGAGAACGAATAGCATGCATTTTATCAATCACCTCCTTGTTCAATGAAGTCGGTTTTGATTTTCTTCACTACTGCCTACGCTCGCTTCTCCTCCTCCTCCTCCTCCTCCGTTAGTTAAATAATTGATGTCAAAATACCTCCTTTTTCCTTTTATTTACTTCTCAGGCAATCATAAAATTTCATCATTGCACTTGTCTCGTCGTTTTTCGGTAGATTTTATACGAACTGCAGCCATTGGTGTGGCATGGGATATGCTCTCACGACTTTGCCCATTTCATTATCAGTCACTCTTGAAGCACCACTGAACTATTCAGTGTAGGTGATTGGCGACATTGTTACCGTCTGTACCACGGCGTCCACCAAACCATGGAAAGGAGAGTAGCAGAAGCACCATTCCCGTGCTCTGCTGACACAGATTAGGAGGCGCCGCTAGCAATTCTCTCTCTTCCTCCTGCGACCAAATCTGTATTTGGCTGCATCTAAAATGCAAATCATGAAATTGGGCGTCAGAAGGATAGAGGACGAGTGGACGACCATCCGCATCCTTCACCTCCATCCAGCTGTATATCTGCCATAGCGCCCATCGACCACGTCACTGGTTGCGCCTCATACCTTTGGTTAATAGAACGAGAGCAAGCATCGTTGTTTGTGCGCCCTTAGCTGTAACTTCCATACAAACTACAATCGCACCTGTTTCCAGATTGCAGTCCCTTCAGTAACACCGATTTCTTTGTCAAAGGTGTCAGTCCTTTTTCCCATTTAAGCAAAATCGGATCTGGGGTTACGAATGTAACACACAAATTAGCAATGGAATCTAAATAGTGGTTAGATACCTCTCTCTCACTGAGAAATCGTTTGTCGCTCATCAGCACTTCCGACCATGACAATCGACTGTGGATAATGAAAAAAAGAATCCTTATGTGGAAGTTGTAGGTGCCACAGAAGTGGGTTTTAAGCACGTCATGCAGAGTGTGTCCCATTTCAACTGTAGATAGAAGGCGTGTCTTCCACCCAAACGTCAAACGCTCGAAGTTGAAACGTTTTGGCTAAGCCAATTAATGCGCCTACAGACCCTCTTTAAGCCCTTGAGTCCCTCATTCCCGCAGTGTTAGAGCTTGTGCCGCAGTTCGCCCGAAACTGTGCATGGCGCCTCCTCAAAACTATTCACGTCCATCACAACACCACAAAGTAGATAAAAATGGGAATCAACTCAAGGATATGTTCAGTCATGGTGTGCGTTTGATGGGTTTCGCAGGTCAAGGACAGGCTCTAGCGTTGGCTTAAGTTGTTTACAGCGTGCGGCGCGTTATAAGAACGCGTGTGGGTGAAGTAAACCTCGTCCTTTTGACAACTTCACTCTTGCACCGTCAACCGGTAGGATGCTGTTTCATGCTTTACTGTGGCCATGCCAGCCTGCTTGGATCACATCGCATCATCATACAACTACTTTCAAGCATTTCTCCTAATCTTCCCACTTCATGTGAAGTGTCAGCGAGGGAGAAAGGAAGAGGTTTGTGTGCAATAGGAGAGCGATTGAATGCAGCAGATGGACATATACGTACACTGTAGTGTGCGATCTATTTCCCACCGCTCCACGATTACAGACTGTTCCACCTTCCCTTGTGTCTGGTGTCTACGCTAACACAGCAGCATGGGAGTCACTACCACTCTGCATCACTATCGTCACAAATGTCTTTGAGGCTAAAGACTCACGCACTGGTGAGTGGGGAATGACAAAATGGGATGCTTTTGAGATCTCAATGAAGGTTTGCAAATGCCTAAGTTCAAATGTGGTCACTTGGGATGGACTTGCATAGCTCAACACCTCGGACCTTCACTCGATCAAGTGACGTGCAGGTCAAAGCCCTCTTGGACACCAGTCATGCATTTGGAGCTTAGCGTTGGCACACTTGTCTTAATGCTCGAGTTTGTTTAAAGCACCGTTAAGGCAGATCAGTGTATTTTCGTTTTTAGTCTTTAGCGCTTCACAAAATGTAGAACTGAGGGCAATCAACTCTTCCACTGGGGGTTTGAGTTGGAATCCGCTAAAACCTACCGACGACAGCATTATTATTATGTATCGTATCAGTTATACAAAAGGCAGTTCGGCGACAAAGGAGTACGAAACAATGACAAATCCATTTTACATCAAAGCTCTACAATCAGGCGAAAAGGTTGCTGGGTCGAGTTGTGCAGGTTGTTTCAACGGTAGTAGCCCTGCAGCTACAAAATATGCTTCCTAAAGTGACGGGGTTAGCGCACCTTCACTACCCTTAAAAGAATGTGAGTCTTCTATGCGCGTTAAGTAGAACGCCTAGCTAAATCTTAACTCGAGGCATCTACCACTAAAGCTAACCTTTAATAGAGCTTTATTTTGCTAATCAAATTGAAGGGAGTTGAAGTAGTGAGATGCGATTACATGAGGCTAAGGTGTTACATCCGATCAGCATTTGATGATGTAGGTGGAAGCGGATCATGCAAGGAAAAAATTGGTTGCTTTGCTCTAAAGTGAAGGCGAGTGGAACTTTAACAACCACTTCAGTGATCACATCGAGCACTGTGCCTTGCCATATTCCTGCTACCACCACAACAAGGAGTTCGACCTCGGATTCTGTGATGACCATCACAGTGATTTCCACGCTAGCGTCCACCTGCAGCGCTCTTGTTAGCGCAACCTTATTAACGTGTACGACTTTAGTGCTTGTAATAAAGTTCTTGTAAGCCTCGGCCTTCGCCCACTCCGTGTAATTAAGCTCCTAATTTGTGTTTATTAAATAAATTGTTCTTTTCCATCGTACATTTCTTTAGTCCAAAATGTACTCCAACCGACCATTTTCGCCTTTACCTTAGTTGTGACAAGACCAACGTCAATCACCAACCCCTAAAATGCCTAATAAAAGCTTGATGCTTCGGTTCGGACTACTTCAAGTTCAAATGGGTTCCATCTTGGCAGGTTCTGCTTGGTGGAACATTGCCACCTATAAATGATGTTGTTAGCTGGCGTACCAAAGGCAGAGACTAAAAGAACCCACCGGGAAGGGGAGGGGAATATCGTTGTGCAAACCGAAAAAGCGTTCAACTTTGTGAGGCAGTGATTATTCGTGTCTCGTTATCAGCTATTGGGGGGCGAGATTGACTGAGTCGTCTGAGACGTTGAATGTGTCACCGGTTCTGGGGCCTAACTTGGCTGTTCGATGTGTGAACTTTGATAGGTGAGAGGCGGGGACCAATTTGGGAGCGTGAATCACGTGCGTGAATTCGGCGAGGAGTCTCCCTCCGAGTGATATCTCTTACTCACCCCGTCTGTATCCCATCCCCCATCCTTCCTAACTGCGATGCCTAATAAATCGTCTGCAACCAACTTCCTCTTAAAGTCTGAGAACCTGGGACCAGAGGGTAGACAGGCAGTAACCACACGATGAAGTAGCAGAGCGACTGAGAGAAAATTAGCAGTCCTCCCTTAAGACTAAAACCTACGCTATCATATTTGCTTCCTTTTCACACCTCTGAGTCGATGCTTCTTGGTCTTCACCATGCAAAAGTCTACTTTTGGCTCTCTATGCGATGTTGTCAATGTGTTTCACACGTGTCTGCCTATTCTAAGTAGGTGGAACTAAATGCAGGTGGATGGAAAGAGCACCAATTTGACAGAGCGAAAAAAGGATCTTGAATAGGTGGCGATCAGCATCGGGCAAAATAACTTTAAACAAGCAACCAACACCTTCCAGACTTTCTTCCAACTAAATCTCCATCACGAGGTGAGAAGTAGTAAGAGGGTGCAAATTATTCGATGGCTTCGGTAACAACCCCCTTGGCAACCTAAATGTTGTGGCAATGAGAGCAGACGGTTGGCTCTATGGGATCATTCGCCTATTCACTTCTGTTCATTCTCTTCTACCCTATGAGATCTCGTCCCCTCGATCGCACAAAAGTATCTTTTGCTTTTGCAACTGAACTTTGTGGTAAAGCCTTCGAACCTCGCCGGTTACCTTGGCAATTATTATTGCTATAATAATATTAACAATTATTATTGTCTTCCTCCTAATGCAGAGGGAACGAGGACGCATTTTGCTGCGTTTATAAGCACTTTCCAATTACTTGTTTAAAATGGCCACCAAATAAAGTTGTGATTGGGCAATTGAAAAGAGAAGGCAACAAGGTTATTGGAGGCAAATTTAAGTTGTTGAGGCGGTAAAGATTGTCAACTGAGCGAATAAGACTGTGTTATAGAAGGTGTGATTCGTGTGCTCGAATTGTTTCACATAAATGCGTCATGTGATCCGCAAAGGTGAATGTGGTAAAAACGGTGATTGTGGACACACACGACCTCGTATAGGCAAATGTGTAACAACACGCTTAAGCATAGCTAGCAAAATGTAAGGAGCGCGCAGCAGGAATGGTAGAACCTGCCTCGCATAGATTATTTTAAGACTTTGTTGCTATCACCTTTCAGATTGCTTTACTCCATGCGACTTTGTGCATTTGCAAGGGGACTTTCACTGCTCGGAGTTGGTCGGAGAGTGCAGATGGGAAATGGAAGTAGTGCCAACCTTTCAGCCATCGAACATGTCCTACCACTGGAAATTGCTGATAAGCGCATTTTACCTCAATCCTCTTACCTACCCCCATGAGTGGTGTGGCAATCAGTCCGTTAAGTGGTATCGTCGGGCAGACGATGATGACAACTTGCGAGACGGACTGCTAGTCTTGATGGCCAAATTTCGGCTACAAGAGTAGCATATACATGCTTAAACAAGAAGAATACCTCCCTCATCAGCACCATCAGGAATGGAGCCATAAAATGGCGAGGGGAATGGATGATGCAATACCCTGTAACTGTGGCACCTTTCACGCCTGTGATGTCGCTTACATTGGCCATCGTAAGCATCGGAGTTGAAGTTGGCGCTGACCCTTCTGCTGCTCTTTGAAGCGCGACTGATAACGGTTACTGAGGATGAGACAATTGCATGCAGGTGGAATTTAAAAGACTTGCTCCATCTCCAAGGCGACGTGGTGTCTGTGAGGGATTTGGGCTTAACACCAGCTCAGAGGCTGATGTACAATTTGTCATCTCGTCCCCATGCATAGTCTTTTACTTGACATCTGTTATCGGCAAACATATCACACAAACCAGTTGCAGCTTTTGTCAAATCGGAGCACACCACTTACCACTGTAAAGTAGTGGCAAAAGGAGGCATTTGGTGCTGATGAAGAGGGTCAGAGTCATTGAAAGATAAGATGGTTTTGCAGTTTCAGGTTACCACACGGCTACATGCCTCCGTCGCATTTCTTGTGCAGCATGTTTCATTGTTTCGTCTAGGGCGGAGAGTATACACGCGAATCTTTTCTCACGCCTTTGGTGTTAATTAAGCTGCTTGGCGTCCAAGATACCCACAGACTCCTGTTTTCAGTCCATTGCTCCCTCTCTCTCTTATTATGTTGCAGTAGTATCAATTTGGTCTCTTACTGGGGTCCTTCCATTGTAGGTTGCTTCGTGGTCTACTTAGCCACGACATATCATCAATCCTATGCGAGGAAGAATGGCATTGGAAAGCCTGACCAATGCACTGAACCGACGTGTGAAGTGGAGGAACAGGTCCTCCTTCGAGAGGACTTGACGGACCTAAGGAGTCAGCATTTGTGTCGCTATGCTTGGTCGCCAACTCATTCGGAGGCGGGAGTGGTTGGGAGTCGGATATTTGCACCCTTCAGCCTTTCAGAAAGTTTATCGTTATCAACTTCTCCTTAATTGTCAGTGTCAAAAGGCATGCAGTCCATCATCACATCAGTTTTAATTATCCGTTCCATCGTCTCCATTTTGTGGCTCCTGATTTGGATATGAGGCGAGTAGATGTGCCAGCATTAAGCTGTGTCGTGCAGAACTTGCTGATGCAGTGGCCTGTTTGTCCCTTCCACACATTCCTCCAGTAGCAATAGCTATTTAGTGTGATAAACACTTTATTGGCGCGAAGTAGGTTCCTGTTGCTGCGGACGCCTGCGTCACACGCGGCACTCAGTTAGACCAACAACCACCACCAGCAAAACACTTGAAATCGTGCAGTTGTACAATGTACACGCGATTCCCCATCAGCATTTGGAACCGATTGGTAAGAGTTCATTGAAACTTCGCAAGACTTCCCACTGGGTAAACTACATTTATTCAAAGCGGACAAGAAAGGGTGTGACCTTGACTTGACCCAAACCTGAATTTCAATTGGTCAATTTGGCCAAAGAAATCGCTACAAGTACGTCACTGCCAGACAAATCGCACGCATTTCATGTGAACAATCTTACTACACCTTCTGTCACAACTTCGCGTCCATTTAAAATAACAGCCTGTCACAAAGTGGTGAAACAGATCCATCTCGTGGCTGGAAGCAAACCTCACCACCAAATAAGCCAGCAGCATTACGGGTCACCGTAGGCAGTACTTTAGTGCCTCCTTTATCACTTGAACAAGTGATAAACATAAACTCACCACTTAGCTATTTGACAGGCTTCACAGATCCAATTAAGGCCGCTAACTCAGTAGATGTCAACCTCCAACTGCCACTCCGTCCAAAAACGAATGTGGATTTTAAAAGTTGTGCATGAAAAGGTGATGCATGTCGGATGGATTTGTGCTTTAAGGAGGTGAAGTGGTGCAAGAGCAAAAAAACAACGCAATCCGACTTGGTAATGTAAAATAACAAACTAAAATGCCATTACCAATGCTCCTCTACTTCCAACAAACACAAACTCCGTCTTCCAACGCGTGTTTAGACATCTCCACAAACAACCCAATGTTAGCGTGAAGGCTCACACGAAACAGCATTAAAATTTGTTATAATTCTTTGAAAAAGATACTACTGAAACACTTCTACTTTCTGTTAATCTTCACCACCTCACTATCATCAACCACTACCGTTTCACTGCTTTCGGTTAGCACGAATACCCGAGACTACACAGGGGAGAAGTTGGACATCGAATTAGCAACAATGTCAAATCATATCATCAACCATATTCAATTCTCGTACTTCATTTCGTAAAATAACACCCGAATGCGAAAGAGTGAAGAAATGGTATACGATGGCGTGAAACCGACGGGAAGGAATGGCAAGTGCAAAGAGGATGTTGGACAAGTTGTTGAGGCATCGACTTTGCATTGATAGCGAACCTCGAGAACCGACTCCAAGAGTTTCGTTAATCCAACTTCATCCAATTCCACGAGATGGAGCGCCAACTTGTTCAAACAACTTCGAGTACAACACACTACACATGCATTAGTGTTTACTTGTTATAATAAAATCTGCAGTGTAGCAGAGCAAATTCAGACACGAAACCCTTCCAGACGGCTCATGTCGATATTATTTCAATTGGTAACAGCGTGTCTAGGAGGAACCATGATAGAAGTCATTGGAAAGTAATGAGGTGCTTTCCCCTTCCCTACGAATTAAACAGCCACGTGTAGTGGTACTGCAGAAAGAGTTGTGATGAGTCGAAATGTGTTGCATGTACCTTCTCACAAGGTCGTTCAAACAGGTCTCGACATAACACCCATACATGAATGCGGGAATTGTTGACAAGTGTTGAATGAGGTCACGGCGACATCCACCTTATTGTCTGCAAAATTCCTCTTCACTGTGGGTCATCTGCACGTTCCCTACACTACACTGCAGGCCTGTGCATTCTCTTGCGTCCCCTTCGACATTAACAGGTCACTTTGCGATAGTTGTTGGTGATTGAAAGTTGAAAGTGGAAGCAAATGAATTATTTTGCGTAAGTGAGTTTCATCTGCTCTCAGGCGACCGGTGGGAGGTGACAGTGTACTGCCTCAGTGCGTCAGCATGGAGATGTCAAAGATGAGTTGGACCCTTCCGTGTTTTGTCTCAGTCTACTTTGCGCTTTGTGGGAGAAGACTGGGAGGAGACGAAAATGGAGATTTGATGTGAAGGTAGGTGGAGTCGGTTGAGTCGCTCTCAAGTTACTAAATTTGATGCTGTAATGAGCGAAGTCAGATGTGAAATGTGGAGGTGTTGTCAGTGCACGTCATCCCCATTCGATCGAGGAATGCGCTTCTGGCATGAGAAGAGAAGAAAACAATCAAGTGGTGAAAGAGGGGACTGGAGGATTTGGCAAACCCTCCGTACAGTGTGATGTTGACGCCACGTGTTATATGGATTACGAGCATTTCTTTCTTCTCTTCCATCCTACTGTTGAAGCATGATGATCAGCCTCATTCAAGTCAATTGTCAGATTAAATTGGAGAAGTCTGTGCTAACCTGTCCATCCATCATGAGGTGTCGGGCTAGCTGATCGTTGCCGTAAGTGGTAGCCTTCTTAACTGTTGGCTTAACAAATTTAGTCGATCAGTCTCTAAATCATGTAAGTGGATTTTGTGCGGCAAACAATACCTCTCCTTTTGTACTGAAGGGAGCTGGTGGAGAGGCACTGTTGTATTTGCGTTCTTGAAGGAAGGGCAAATTAAGTATGTTGGAGTTGTAGACGCTAGGCTGTCTCCAACCAAATACGAAATATAAAAGCATTGAAAGTGGTGACAATTGCAGATGCGTGGTAGTGACTAGTCGCCTCCCAATGCGGGTGGATCGTGTGGCGTCTCCAAGGGAGGTCCTTGTGCATGGATGACTTTGAATGGCTTTAACTCTTTTTGCTGTCCAGACAGCGAAAATCTGCCTTGCACTTGGTCACGTCTATGCTGTGGTCTGCTAACGAAGTACAGATCCTTTCGTCACGTGGGAATTGGACCACACCTCTCCTTGCAGTGACTTATGACACTCATGACATCAATCTTGACGGTGGCACGCACGTAGTGAAGCGAAGAGAACCAACAGCTTCAGCATTCAGTCTAAGCTGCAAAGCGAAATTGGTGCCTTTGAAGGGGCCATTTTGCTGCTGCTGCTGCTGCTGCTGCTGCTGCTAGCTTCATCGTGCTAGCATTGAGGACAAAGAGAGCCTCTCAAACCACCACATTCACATCACACTTTTCCCTTCCATCATACTTCTCCCGCCTTGTTGATAGCACAACAGCCATGTTTCTGGTGTGGAGGCGTGAAAGTGGACAACGATTGAGAATTTGGGTGTAATTACGACTTCCTCCGCACTTTGCGCGTCAGAAAGGCCTTCAACGCAATGTCGTACGACCTCCCAACAATTCAATCACTCTCCACTTTTAATTAAGCAACTTAATGTGGCTTACACGTCGACAACGCAGTCATTTAAGGAACACAAATACTACAGTTGGAAGGGAAAACAAACATTTATCCTCAAGTGTCTCACCGAGCGGTATTGATGATATTATGCAACACATGCCGTGGGCATAACATCGACTTCCAACTGTTTAAAAGTGGGGAAGACGAGGGACGTAGTTGTGTGGTCCCAATAAGACGTGTTTTGGTGTGCAATGAAGCACACTTGAGCTTTCACTAGTCCCAACATCTCAATTAGGCGGCAACTTATCACGCTGTCAACTGATATGCAAATTGTTTGTGTGAGCATAATTAGAATTGAATGGCATTGAAGTGTAGGCATAAAGAGAAGAGAGTGAAAGGTGATGCCTGTTTGCAAAGACACAGTCATGCTAACAATGGCATGAAGATGTGCTATCCGACATTTATTCCCTTTAATCACCGACGGTGGCGCCCTCTTTCCAACTCAGAACCGCACTCTGTGCAGCCCCTTGTTTCTGTGAATCTCTACACCCGGGCGACGCATGGATGCTGTATTTGTAATGTCATTGCTACGACGCGCACCAGTCAATTCCATTAACAAGGCTTACACATTGGAGACCCCATCGTACACGTTTGCTGTAAGCCACATCTTCCACTGTATGCACGAACACACATGCTCATCAGTAGAGACCTCTTACGATTTTAAGATGCAGACAGGAGAGTTAATGCAAATAAGGGGAGGGGATGTAATTTTGCCGGAGGAAAGATATCGGCGGGGTAGGCTACTGAAGTAGCCCAACTCCAACGCCGACGTGTGCTATTGTGTTTATCCAGTTCTTTCTCATCCGCTAATTACACCCTTGCCTTATCGTGTGATGCACACAAGGGTATTGTCAACTCTTGCAACACTGGAGAGAAATACGATTGTTGAGTCAATTGCACTTTCCACCTGGATAAGGAATCGGGCAACCTTCAGATGGAGACAGTCTCGACTTTGTCTACTGCGTCTCACTTCAACCAACGTCGATGCATCCAAATATTGTCGTGAAACATTCTGGTTACTCTATTAAGGCTTTTGGGTTTTGGAAATCGTAAAAAAATGCTGTTAACGCCAATGCTGATGGCCAAGGTGAAGGTAGAGTTGTTGCATCTATGCCTCCTACATTCCTCTTCTTCTCACACTCCTTCTCTTCCTACCCCAACTACAACAACAATAACAGCAACACCGTCGTTCCTTTCACTCTCCCTCCCTCTCTCATCTCGCCATCGCTTATGACATATTTGAGGAGCACATGTCGCCTTTACACAAAACCTGCCATTCCACCACAGACACTCCATCCTCATGCAGCGACTGAAGGCAGCATCGGGCTGATCGACTGCGTTTTAGCTGGTGGTAAGTGATGGTGCTACATCTCAAAATCCTGCCAATAAGTGACACATTGTGGATGCGTCATTTGTCGTGACATCTACGTTTGTGGGCCGCGTAAGTCATTTCCGGATGCCAAAGTAGGATGAATCTGCGTAAAAAATGCACATCCACAACCTGTTGCTGCTGCATTCAATGCGCTCAACCGATTTCCTTTGTGGTGTCTGGTCAGAGGGATAGTCGTAGTTGAGGCACGTAAATAGTGAAAGCAGGAAGACGTACAACTCTTTAGAGCCTGTCAGAATGTCCATCTCAATAAAGCCCTAATACTTCAATGCTTTGTGCATGAGGATTTATTGAGGATCGGTTGGAATGTTCAAGGTTGCTACTTACTTCATTCTCAGTCGATCTCTTTCCAGTGAACTAGCTTTTGCCCCACTTCAAAAATACTGAGAACGAAAATGAAGAACTGAATTTACAAAGCCTGCATTGCCATTTGGCCATTTCCCACCACTGAAAGCCGATGTCATGGACCTGCAGTGATCCGTCTCTCGTGGTGTGTCAATTCCACATTCACTTTTGCCTTCATGTTGACGTCATCACAAAAGAAGAGCGAAATTCGATTCGTGTGTCCTTTCCATCAATCCTGTCTAAGCCAATGACTAAAAGCACGAAAAGGAAGATTGCACAATGTCTACCCCTTGGCATGGCTGAGATGCACGAATTAGCAGCTTCCGTCATTCCATGGAAGTGAGTAAATGAAAACCATCACGGAGGACCAATCGCGCTCCCCATCCACCATGCATCTCCTCTAACCAACACCTTCACATTTCTACCAACTCCCCGACATACCAATGCCACCTGAAGATGGCACCCACACACTGCCGTCACCATGCTCACTAACACTACCCACAACCTCCACGTCTAACACGCATACCAAACACAAACACAACGTCCACTCCTCCAATCCCCTCCTGCCATCACATTCGCGGCCAATTAGCATCCCCGCCGATGCACCACCCTCACAACACCTCTTGCCTCCCCAATGTTCCCTTTCATTGCCTACAAACCTGTTCCATCTGCCCGCCATACAGCCAGCTGCACAATCGATTCGCACTACTTTGCCCATCCAACACCATCCTGCCTCTTCTCCTCCTCCTCCTCCTCCTCCACCTCTCGCCAAACACTCAACAATACACACCTCATTCATTCCACTCACCACCCAACTATCACCCATATTCAGCTCATACCTATTGTCCAATCAGATGCGACAAAGTTATCCACCACTAATGCACACAACTCGGAAGTCTCTGCGCCAACCGCCTCCACTCCACACGCATTGCCAACAGCCAACGAGGAACACGAATAAGCAAGCACAAACGAAGACAGAAGTGCACACCTACGCAACACCACCACTCCTTTCACACGACTATCGCAAGTTCAACTTCAACTCTACTCCCATAAAGCATCAACACCTACCACTTCCACACTCTGCACGCAGCCA
>UYWX01000308.1:0-19385 GCA_900622495.1 Hydatigera taeniaeformis
GCACTTGAATCCTTTGGAAGTGGTATGGAAACCCTGCGGAATTGGGCGGTGCTTAACGTGACCACAAAACAAGCCAACTTAATTTATTGTCTGACTGAGTAAAGTAACCAAACGATTTGTTATAAGACAGAGGTTTTGTCCAGTGGTGCAAAGGAACAAATCAGTGTCATCAGTTGGTGTCAAAGGTTTAACTCTTCATTTCTTTTGGCAGTGCAACAGCTCATTTACAGAAGCCTGTGCTTCCACTACATTCTCAGTGGTATGCATGGAGAAATGGTTTACATTTCGATGACTGCAAAGAACCACCGTCCCCGCCGTCTTTACTTCGACACCTCTTGAAAGGGCTTGATTTTGGGGTTTTTATCTACTTCCCTCTCTTTTGTCCCCTCGTTCATCTTCCCTTCTCATCGCTTTGCCTCAGGTTTAAGTGGAGTAAATCAGTTAATAGGAATATATGCTTTGTTTTATTTTTGAAAGACATCAACTAGGACCAAAACTCTGTCAAATTACCTCATCACAGCACAGCACTGCTCAGCACCTCGCCTTGCCCACATCGTAAGAGGGCTTGAGTGAGTGAAAGAGACACATTGGCCTTCCCTCGGCACAGCGCATTCCTCTGTGCAATGGATGCGGATGGCCACGAATTGAGCCACTTTGTGTTTAAGTGGCTTAGAGTGGTAGGTCGTAATGCCGTTATCTTCACTGTCACCACAGCTTTTATAATCCACCTTACTGCCTCGTGAATGGTTTGGTTAGTGCATCACCCACTTTATGGCCGATTGCTCTTCTTAATAATGAATGGCATTTTATGACAGTGTGGCAAAGACATCTCCCATCCGTAGTTCGCACCACCATATTAATGCCTACTAAAGTGAAACAAAATCACAAACACACTGACAGCATTTTCTTAGCTTAATGATGCATGACCACAAGTTTTTCACTTCAGTTTCACGACGGAAACGCCACCAATGCCAAAGACATTGTCCGGAAAATAGAAAATTGGCGTTACCCATCGCCTCTCTTAATTGCCTTGTGGACTGGTAAGCAAGAAATAAGGGAGGCTTGTTCCCTTATGCTCAAATCACACCCACAAATCGCCCTCTTTTTGACGGATATACGAAGACGCTGACGGGCCAAAGAGGCGGTGACAGTGTGGCGACATCAAAGGCCTTACTTCTGCTTGCATGCAAAACAGTATTTAACAGACAATGTCTAAAAATAAATACTTTGGGGATTTGGCACTTAGCCCCTCGAAGTGGTTGGTTAAACCTTCAAATGCCACTTGGTGTCAAGATGCGAATCCCAAAAACGTTGTTTCCAATGTACAAAGCGATTTTAAGGCCTTTGTACACCGAAAGATTGCGTCTCGTACCAAATTTTGATTTTATTTTAACTGACCAGAACAGCTTATCATCCTACGACAATGTTAAAAACCATTAAGGCTAAGTGAACTGCTTTTTTATTACCAGTTCGAATGCTCACTTTCCATCTTCCAGTCGCCCTATTTTTAATCTCCCATTTCGTCATAACAGGGACGGAATGAGACTGACGATGAAACACAGACATACAAATTCCCAAAGGACACCCAAAATGTCTGAGCAGAATATAAACCTTTTTCTAATTAACATAAAGAAAGTGAGTTGTTGGCCTCTTGGGATGAGGATTCAGGAAAACATTCATTTATTTTTCACTGCATAATCTTCTGACAATAAACGCACTTCAACAACAGCTGTTGAACAATTAAGGCGACATGGACGGGGTAAAATCTTGCATGACCACCAAACGATCCAAGTGTCTCCAAGCCCTTTGAGAAAGGATAAAGTGCAAAAAACATAAGGGAAACACAAGACACTCAAGACTCCGTGTAAATGTAGTCAATAGCTTTTAGCATTGAGGAAGATGCAAGACAATTGCATTGTCCTTCCTGACAGTCATCTTGACTTCGGTTGTTAGCAACTAAACAGCAATGGGGCGGGGCTAGTTGGCACGGTGTGAGTGGGTGGACTTGCAACGATTCCTAGCAGAACGGTGGTGAAGCTGTAAGGAGACTGCAGCTACATTTGCCAGGACTGAGATAAAATATGACAAGATTGCATTGCGGAGATGGCTGCGGTACCAGCAT
This sequence comes from Hydatigera taeniaeformis, assembly GCA_900622495.1. Lineage (NCBI taxonomy): Eukaryota > Metazoa > Platyhelminthes > Cestoda > Cyclophyllidea > Taeniidae > Hydatigera > Hydatigera taeniaeformis. The sequence continues at coordinate 2,123 of UYWX01000308.1, forward strand.
GAGGGTGTCGAGAAATTGAATACGTCATGTAGAATGGAGAAATAATCGCTTTCCATGCAATCACTGTAAGCCTCATTCCGCATTTAATGACGTCCCTACCTCGCCTTACTGTCGCTTTCCCACAGTTTGATATACACGACTGTCAGGAAGAAAAATTATGACGTCAGTGCGACGGCTTGTGCAGTTCGGTCTTGGATGCCCGTCAAGACAGGCTGGAGGAACCTGAATGAGCCGTATCGGCTTTGGGCGACCCATGACAGCAGAAAGCGAGAGCGATCAAATCCGCTTTGATGCAGACTGCGGCATGACGGCCTTTCCGCAAATAGTTAAACAAAAACAATTAACATTTGGGGTTTTGGAGCCGAGGTAGATGCATTGTGCACATCAGAATGAGGCTCTTATGTGGGGCATGTAATGAATGATGCAGAAGAGGATAAAAAGTACGAAACTGGCGCACTTGTAGAAACATTCGCCTTTGTGAACCACAATTTGTTCCACTTCGCCGGATTCCAGCCTCCCTTGTGCTGCAACGATAAGTGCCGCTCCATTTTCACCGTCAATAGCAGTTTTGTTTGCGAGGCCCTCTGTGATTCGAAGGCTTTCTTTACCAATAAAAAAATTCTTCAGACTGCAGTTTTTTTGAGAGGTAATTTTAGTTTTTTATAACTTTATGTCTCTCCACAATTCGTCTCTTTCTCCTCTCAGATTTGTGCTCCAACAGAACTGCACCTCTCCAGTCGTTCCTCAGGTGGAGAGAAACCATAATCCTTAGACAATGTGGAGAGCTGCTGTGTGGACGCCTGGCACCGCCTTCTGGCATGCCTTGCAGCAGAAGCACAAAAAACGAACTCTTTGATGTTTTGTAGAAAACAAGTCTGCCTCATTGGATCTCCTTTAAGTTGCTTCCTTCTCCGGTTGAGCAATTACTTTTCCTTTCCACAGCTTTCCTTCCCACTTTTTCCTCCGAACTAGGCAGTACTCTTTTCAGGAACAAAGGTTACCATTCCACTAGGTCACCGTTTCTTAAGCTGGCAGTTTAATAACATACCGCTGATAAGATCCACTTTGAAAATGTGTGGCCTCTTACAAAAACGAATAAATTTAATTGTACAAAAGTCATGGCGAATTAGATGCGTGCCTCTTTACATTTTCTCGGATGCTTAAGCCCCTTTTCTCTCCTTCGTATGAACCGCATGGTGGCCAGGCCGTGGCAGCGCTTCCTCCGCTCCTCAAAACGTCGGTAATTCAAATTTATCCAACAATCTCAGATCACCATTAATAGTTTTCAGACTTTCAACGGAACAGAATTGTTTATTATTTTGATCAGTATAAATAGCATTAAAATTTGGAGCTTCATTTTGCTCAATTAAAACTTTTTTGGTGAAGAAAGTATGCTGGGATTGATTCGAAACGCCTTCATTCAGAGTAACAAGGCGATATGAAAACGCTGTTCGATGGCCGATGGACAATTTGAAGCACTTCGATTGCCAAAAACCTTCCACATTCTGATCTAACTGATAACCAAAAATGCATTTCCAGTTAATTAAATTTGCACTTCTTTAGCGTCCTGAGACACTCTTGAAAAGTGGACAAGGCACAATGCAGGCCCTGAACAGGCATTGCTCTCGTGCTGGAAAGCTCTGAACGCCATGCCGCCAAAGCGGAGGCACAAAAGTCAATCCACTAAACAAAGCGTTTTGGCTGCATCAATTGTGAATGTACGTGTCAGTTACTTACGTTATTTTAGGCGATTCGCCGAGTCGCTGTTTTGGTTGCACGAGACGGAATGGGGAGGACATGAGCGCCTTGCGCGATTCCCTTCTCATGTCCTCTTCAAATAATGACATGCAAATACGTTGAAAAACCCAAGGACCATCGAAATGATCAGACAACTCGCCGTATCAGACCAACTTACTGTGACATGTCTCCAAAGTGACTCACATTTTAAGCTATCAGATGAATGACTGAAATTACATTTTCCTTTTCCTTCCTATTCCTTATTAGAGGATGCTTATTAACTTCACAAAAGCCTTCAAAGAAAACCAGTCGCCTTTGATGCAAAAGTTTTAAATTTTTCAAATTTTAGTGCAATTTTAAGAGATTTATTAAAAATATCTTCATTATGTTGGACTCCAGATGTTAAAACATCTGCTAGACTGTCTTGTATGAAACCAAACTGTGTGTGGTGAAGTCCAACTAATTGTTTGTTAATCACGCCTAGGATTTTTGGTGCTTCTGTTAACAACTGCTCGTCCATTAATTCATCTGATAGGAGGCCAAAACAGCATTTTGTCAAGTGTAAGACGAATGACTGATGTTGACACTCGGAGGGAGTGGTGGGGGCAAATTGCTGCTCTCAACTCTCGTCTCCACAAAATTGGATTACTTAATCAAAATTCCTCTTAGTCAATTGTTATTTTGCTGAGGTAAATAGCTTTTATTTCCCCTCTTAAAACAAATATGTTAGGGGCATTTTTAATGACGAAACTGATCACCACAGCCAGACGCTTAAGTGTTTGGTTATGGACGCCGTTTTTTTTAATTACTTAATCCGCAAGCCATTTTAACTCCTCTCAGAAATGGTGCTGCTAGTGGCGGGTTCGGAAATTCGGCTCCACTGGAGGTGTTGGTTTAACGAGCCTCAACCCCGGGGCCACAGTCGCGAGGTTATGCCCGGGGCAGACGAGGTGGGCACACACCTTCCTGTTGCTTTCCCCATGTTAACGCACATAGAGCGAGGGTTAATAATTTCCTACAGCAGCATGCAAGCTTTGCTCCGTTAAAAGATTTCGTGTTCTTTACTTTGACTATTTGTTTGACTTCACCACAATAAATGACTTTTTAGGCTCTAAAATATTTGATGCTTGCGTGCCTTCCAAACACTTACCTTTGTATCAAAGCCGCCTCACCTCAATGAAGTCGCTCTGTACTTTCTTTTTACACTTCTCTTCTCCCAGCAGTGGTGTAAGTGTTCACTAACATTCGATTGAAAGCACTTTCCATCTCCTAGTAGTTTAACAGTATGATTTGAAAATGTTTTTTCCTTTAAAAACCTATTCCTCCTTTTTTACAGAGACTTAAAAGAGTGAAAGCTGTGTTGCCGCCTTTAGTCTTACCAGCTTTGATTTTGCATTGACGAGGGAGCCTTTTGATTGTCTCGCAATGTGGCCTCCAGGGGAGAGGCACGGCAGTCTGGTCACACCACCCCAATTGCAAATACCTCCGAAAACATAAAAGTGAAGCACCCGTGCTCCTCACAACTGAGCTAAAATTCCTCAGACTTGGGTATTTGTTCATGCGGTTGTCCTTCTTTCTGTGATGCTGATTGTGTGAGGCAAGCAGTGGGTTGAACTCCCGCCGCTGATTACAGGAGCCGCAGCGCAGACAATGCCTGAGTTGCTTTTGAAAACATCACAGAGGAGTGGCGCTAAAGAGCCATCCTTTCATCAACCCAACAGGGAGGATAAGCAACTCAAAATTCACTGACAAATTCACGCAAATTTACGTGTGAATAATTCATAAAATTTTAGTTGACCACGTTTGATCCTTCCTAAAGTGCAAGGGTTGCCGACATAAAGAACGTTGCCGTTATTTACACAACCACCAAGCTGTATGCATGGCAAAGATAATAATTAATTTCTATGTTTAAAAACCCCTTGATTTTTGCAAATTTCTCAACCACAGCACAACCACTTTAGTCTTCAGGTCAAGTGAATGAGTTGGGATTTGAGTTTTGAAAGACTGGCTCAATCGTGTTCACGTTTCTCCACTATTTAGAAATGTTTTAGCCCTTGGCATGGAATGAGAGGCCCACATTCGGTGGTCTTGAGGAGGCCCCGGCACCCCATCCCCACCACACCAGGTAGAGCTTAACGAGGGGCTCGTAGATGTCATTTTATAATCGCCTTCTTAAATGTACTTGCCAACAAGTCGTCGTTCCACACCTCTTGGCCCAAAAGCGCTGCAGCTAAGATGGGTCACTTTGTGAATCCAAATTGGGATTGAAAGGCACCATTCAAGTCGGAAAGAGTGGAAAAGGCGAATGACACAAGAAAGACCCGACATTATATTGAGAACAAAACTAAAAAATGAATTAAGATTTTCACAATGTTACACCAAATAAGTAATTGCAATGAGGAGGGCAAGCAATGGAGGGATTAAGAGCGTTTTGTCACAGAACACTTGCAACTGTGCTATAAGAGGTCGGTGGGAAGCATTAATGGCCCACAATTCAGAATGCATTAACTGCTTGGGATAGCCGCTTAACTCTTCGGCTTGGTTGGATGAATGCGTTTGCCTCCGTTCGAAAGTCCTCGCCTTTATAATATCGTCCAGCAGTCGCCCACTTCTTCTGTTCCTCAACATTTAAGGACTTCCGCTCCTTTTGTTTTAGTAGACGTCTTGTGGAGCAGTGCTTGTTTAAATTAGTTCGATTTATCACCTTTTAGCTTAAAACCAGAATTACCATTCAATAAATGTCCACTTTATTGTAAAATCCTAGATCTGAGGGGTCATTTATTTCGGTCCATGACGCATCACCAACATTTACCAACACTTTGTGCCGAAAAATTTCAAAACTGTAAGTCCCACATCAGCTGTATTTCTTTTACGTTTGCAATCTGAAATGCGACAAGCACCTGTGCCCCAGGAACGAAACGACCGAAGGCCGTAAGAAACTGACACGACGGACACCCTTGGGAGTGCGTCATGCCTCAGTGATAAATTTGGCACACCTTTACAGCCGAAAGTCCACTTCTCGAAATCTCAGATCGCATAGATGGACTCACATTTTGTCTGTAAGAAATTCTACAAGCTTTATGGACCCTTTTTATTCTCCCCACCCATAGAAGCAAAAGAGAGAAGAAGTAACGAAAATTCTTTATTTAGTATTTTGAATGGACGCCAAAAAAGTGAGTCGGAGACAGTTGTTAAGCAAAATGGTGTGTAAAGATGGGAGTTTTACTTCCCCAATCTCAGCAAACGAATTGCGCGTTTTCGTGTGCCACTAAGGCCCTTCTGATCAGCAAAGTAGTCGTCGAGAAAGCCCTTCACCTGGGAGAGTCTCTCATCCACAGCCTGTTCGACCGCCATAGGGGACAACTCGAAGTCGGAGTCCACGCGCTCCAAACCGCGCTGCCCCGACGGCAACGCCTCACTCACCGGATCTGACGGTGAAAATCCATCACAATGGGAGTCACCGAGGGTTCAAATTAGTTAGCAAGGCAGTTTAAAAAATATCTTTGTGTAAGGAGAAGAGGAGTTTTTTTGCCACTCGAAAATGCTGTTGGCTGGTAGTGCATTAAAAAATCCTCCCACATAATGAGGTTCGGTCACAAAAATTTCAATCTCACCAAGCCAGTCTATCCTATTGATGTATTTTTTGGAGCATTTGGTGAGGCTTTCCTTCACCTAGTAATGATGCTACAGACATCTGGAGTGTCAAACAACATGATTTTCATCAAGTTTAAAAGTGATTACTAGGACTTACTTGACAGCTAAAAGGTTCTTCGCACAAACAATGGAGAACAAACCATAAAATATTGTAAATTTCATTCTACAATCTATTTACTTAGGCAGAGGGTGTAAAAGAAAGATCCAGTCTAAAGAGCAATCCACCATTAAAGAAAAACATTTGAAGACATCTCAAACGCAAAATAATTATGAAAGCGGGAGAAGAAAACGCCGAAACCTGACACTCGTCCATTTACAAACGTAAGTAACCCCATATTAGACGTGATAACACGACTCTCCGCCTTCTCTGGTGTAAATGCTCTTTTGCAGCAGCTGATCGTTATTAAGTTATGGTGCGTTTTACATCAGTATTACCTGTGAGAAGGAGCATCAATGTAATAGCAGCAAAAGCGGTCTTCAGATTGACGTATTGGGGAAACATTTTGGAGAAGAGGTCTTTTTAAATCTAGGAAACGAAGAATAAAACAAGAATCAGTCAGTTGCACACAGTAAGGATCTTCAAGGAATGGGTTGCATACAAGTGGAGCTTCTCCTTGTAATGCACCAGCCACCATGCATCGTTGCACATTTATCGGTATTTACATCGTCAAATCAACCAATCGCCGGCAGCTCAAATGCCCCGATTTGATTGGTCCAAAACAACCAAATGTATACTACCTTATTTTAAAAATAAAAGCTTAGAATATCAGTAAGGTTCGTTGAAATAAGCAAGCACATTCTATTATACCAATATCAACTGCTATTTCTCCAAGCCTGGGTGAGAAAAGGCTAAAATCATTGTAATAGAGACGTAAACCTCAATTAGTGCTTCTTAATCTTTGACCGATTTATGCACAAAACACCTGGAGCAAACTGTAGGAGAGTCACTCCTAATACCTGTGCCCTTCAAAGTCGGCAGAAACACAGGTGGAAAGCCAAATATCGAAATAATCAAACTTACTTTGTAAATAATATATAATGTGCCATGAATGGCAGATAAGCGCAAAAACTGCAAGTCTAGAATTTAAGCCCAAAAAAAATTACAAATCTCGATTCACTTCTACTTCGTTAACTTCTGAACAAAAGAATCGCTGACTGTATGTGTAAGCTAGGTGGTTTTGTAGAGTCCTCGTCCTCAGGCCTCTGAATCCCGGACTTCAGGAGAGGGTTAGTGGAGGAAGCTTTATTCGACATCGTGTACAAAAAGTAAGGAAATGGAGGAGGAATTATAAGGCTGAAGGAATCTTTCCACCCCTCACGCAGCGGACTGTGTTTGATTTGATTTCTCGTCCCATCCCTATAAAGGTAAGCCTAAACATACTAGCATATGTTACAGGGTTCTTGTTAAACTTTTACTATAGTGGTGATTATTTGGTTTCCAGCTTCAAGAGTAGGATTTGGACATCCTCTAATCAATCAGCAAGAAGTGGCAAATCACTTGATCCACAGTTGACACGTCCACTTAGATCAATGTGGTTAAGGCTACAGCCACTTCAGGGGCATGTAGTAGACAGCTAAACCATTTGAATGAGCCTGCTCCATTGCCATGACCTAAAAACTTACATTGCCATTCTAGCGTAATGAATGCATAAGTTTTAGAACGTTTTTTTTCCTCCATCAGGAAAATTTGAAGATTTTTACAAGCCTTCTGTCTAGTAGCCGCCCTCTCAGCAAATGTGTGGTATCTTGTGGGATCGGAAAGCAGGTCGTTTTTTATTAATTTAAACATCAACATCATAGGCGCCACAAAGTGTTGACAGGCGAACTCTCTTAGCCATGAAATTTTAATCAGGAAATCTTGCCATCTGCTATTGCGGCATAAAAACTGAATTTTGTGTTATACACTACGCGACAATATGCGAGTTATGCGAGGAATTAGCTGAATAAATTTATCATTTTCGGAAGAGCAGTTAGAATGACTTGGATTGGATTAGCCATAACTTCGATATCTACAATAAGTGAAGGGAAAGCATTGTGCACCATCTCCGTCTTGATACTACCTAACTGATAATGTTTTAACTTTAGGGATCAGCAGAACGAGCGGAGCTCCTGGTAGGCTGCAGAGATCACCTCCTACTTCGGAAGCATCATGGCCAAGCCATGCACCGAGTAGGCGAAACAGACAGCTAAAGTGGGAGATCGGCGCGATAGAGGTCTTCATCCGTAGATTACCCCATTTGCATCCGACATTCCCGTCGGCAGTATTTGAAGAACAAAAAGGACTTGCAGAAATTTTTATACAAAAAGACCTGAATCACCGGTTGCTGTGGCAGATCAGGGAGTTGGCACGAAACGCGTTCGACACTGGTGCTGATGGTACGCGCTCCCTCTTCTTTTGCATGGAAAATTCGAAACAATTGTAAAACATGGAGCAAAGCTTTAAAACTCCATTACCTGCCCCCTTTGCCACGGTAGGAGTGGAAGTGCTTTGGCCAAGAAATGAATTTACGCAACGCTTGCCGCCCATGACAAAGCCTTCGGAGGAGGCGTTTGGCAAAATGCGTTTTAACAAACTAGTTCGATTCCACTTACACTAGCGGCACTATTGTCAAAGAGCAGAAGTTGAAATGCTTGCATAACTCCAGTTTCAATGTATCTGGTGGACTTGACGGTGGAAAAGTTTGGGAAATCGTTGTGTAAAATTACCTTCTCCCAACCAGAACGCATTTAGCTTTCACGTATTAAGTTACCAAAACATTTTCAGCATGTTGAAATGTTGCGATTTAGTCTTCATGTTGGCCTAGTTTCCCAACGAGATATTCATCTATTCCCCCCATCTGATAGGAATGAACCTCTCTCCCGTACACTCTAGTGGGATCATGTTTTCAAAAAAGAGAGACATTTATACTCATGATGAAGTTAGTTCACTTCAAGAGGATTTACTGTTTTTCAATTTATTTCTCCTTATCGGCTGAACGAGACCTCTACCCAAGACAACATTTCCCTCTAAAGCAAGCTAAATTTATAATAAGGGACAGCGTTTTGGAAACCAATGCGTTCATGGAGCAAATAAAGAGGAAACTTACCACACTTATTTTAGTTCACTACTTTGCAAACCAAAGGATATTAAACAAGAGTTCAGCGCTCGCAGTGGTACGACATAAATCTCCCTTGCATGAATAAAAATTTTGTTGGAATAGTAGCAATTGCAAAAGAAAAATCGTCCATGCTAATGCTCTGACTGCGTCGGACGTTTTTCTCCGAGGCTCCTCGGCGCACCTCACATTTTATCCAGACAGTAATCTCCGTACTCCACAGCAAACCAACTTTATGCTCGAACAATAGCCCCATTTTGCGTGGAACTCCACTACAATGCATTCGACCAGCCATTGTTCACCTTTTATTCAAAAGGCGGCACATTTGAGAATCTTGGGCCTTGCTGTGGCTAGAATACGAAGGAAGCACTTATGGTGTATGACTCGTGTCTTTGGCAACTTATTCAACGGGAAGCTAATGCCCAAAGGATGACAGACTCGACATTTCCTCCAAAATAACCTGCACTTTCCAAAAAAGAAGCTTAAATCCAGCTGGAGAAAAATTATTTGTTGAATGCTCGAACACATGCTTACAGTACGCTCTAAAACTGCAAAAAAAATGCTAGAATTCTAATCCTTACTTTAAGATGGCTCCCGTTCCGAAATGAAATTGATGCTCTTTAAACCTTGGGAAAATTTATTGATTAATAAATTAAAATTCATAATATTTACAAAAAAATCTACGCTACTCGCACTAGTAGCAATGCAAACCTATCGCTTCTTTAATTTTTCGCAAATTTTGCAAAGCCACAATATTTGCCAATTGGGATCCCGCCGAAAGAGCATTCTGAGCCAGTTCAGAGCGCTCCAATTCCGTTAATTTTGCTTGAATGGGCGTTAGTTCCTCTATGACGGCATCGATAACAGTGTTTTTGAGCTCCACCTTCGACAATTTTACCAACTGTTCTATCGCCTCCTGGACCGGGATGCCCTTAAAAACAAGGCCAAATAATAATTACTACTTAATAAAGCAAGCAGAAAAATTCTCGTAAAGTTCAAAATTCGTCCAACCTTCGCTGCTGCAAATATCTGCATGAGGTTGGCCACGCCAGGTCGATCCACGGGATCGTAGGCCAAATGACGGATAGAATCGGTCTGTGCACGCGTCACCTTCGATCGGATTGTGTCAGGAGAGTCGGTTAACCAAATGGTGCCAAATTCAGGACCCAGTGACTTGCTCATTTTTTTCGTTGGATCCCGAAGATTGTATATCTAGACACAGTGGTACCGTTCCTTCTTTACAAACACTAACATGATAGGTTTTAAAGGGAATGAGAAAACAATAAAAAGTCAACTGCAATAATTTGTTGAAGTAATTGTGAGAAGATGAGATTGAGATTTCACAACGGTAGGAGGTTAGAGACAGTGGAAATGTAATATTCGAGGGAAATTAATGGTCCCAGTGAAGGGGACAAAACCCCATAATGAGACAAAGGGACACTCATCATGGCACCTAAAGACCTATCAATACTTTACCTTAGCTCCTTCAGTTTAGTAATTCAGACAACGATGTCGAGGTTTCACTGACAGCATACATAAAAGGATTTTAGCCTTCAGGGAACAAACATACAGGAGATGCAAAAAAAGCCAAACTTTTGAATCATAATTGAAATGTTTCCATTTTACCAAATCTTCTGAATGACCGACAAACCTGCACTTCAAGTGAGACTACATGCATTACGGAAATCTGCGAATAAAAGCTCAGAAGCCTTCCAGACCAATCACAAACTGAAGGGTTTAGAAATGAAAAGGCTTAAAGCCACAGCCTGTATTTCCGCGATTCTTTTGGCATAGTAATAAGTTAGATACAGAGTAAGCTTCTCAAACATAAGGAATGGAAACCATACTGCATATCTTTACAAAAACGTGCAACATGCAACACACTTTATCGGAACCAAATAAGGCAGCTCAATCCATTCGCAAGGGAAGCCCGATATCTAACTAGATTGGTTGTTTTCGCAAAGCCTCGAGGCGGCAAGGAAGGGCATGAGGTACCAATAGCACAAAAGAAGTCGAATGGGAACATAATAGTGTTAAATCATAGTTATGAAACCAACAATCATTTGTTCTACCACTTTATGTTACCGATCTCTTGCTGAACAGGTTCACAAGATGGTACAAAAACACAGGCCTAAGATTCATAACACATTCACCTTTGGCGTTTCGGCCAAATTCATGTGGGGAGACTTGATAAGACCTTGGAGAGCTGGCCAATAGGTCAATGTAGCACGAACGAGGTCACGAATGAGTTCGAGATGCGTAACCTGGTCAGAGCCAACAGGCACAAAGTCAGCGGCGTAGAGTAACACATCAGCCGCCATAAGGAGGGGATAGGTGAAGAGAGCAACAGAGGCACCGGCCTCTCCTGCTGCCTCTGATTTCGCTCGCCACTGAGGCAGGTGCGCCAGGCGCTGGGGATGAAAAAAACCGGAAGAGTTTGGGTCACCTTGGTTACATAGACAATCACGTGCACATCTGGTATTAAACTCAGTCTTGCCACTAATAATATACAGGATTAGTAACAGTCCTTCAAACTCATCTGTGTATTATTGATGACGGTAAGCTGGTCTTTTCCTATTAATATGATTTGACCTCCATCCCAGTAGTCTAAAGATCCGTAAAATCTGAAGCTAAGAAGGAATAAGCATAAATTGTTCGGCTTCAACAATGTGTGTCCAACTATGTATAGCATTCTGCAAGTTTCAAAATTTGATGGATTTGATAAATCAGTCCCATTAATGGATGGAATTAAATTGAACGGACACCGATTACGACCATTATTATGCTGACTGCACCCATGATGGCACTAAGTTATTTTCGATCATACCTCTAGTCAACAGTCCTATCCATTAATAGCAGAAACACAGAGTGCCAAAAGGGATAACTTACGCGATAAACAATGGTTCGGATTACAAAATCAAAGAGCAAGGGAACCAAGGATCAACAAATACAACGGAAAAGGATAGCGCTCATTAGCAAGCATTTGTTATTAGTCGCCGTGTTTTATCCAAATGACAATAAGTTACTCGGTAATTCGTTCATTTTTATTATTACACACAAACAGCTGACACAGCTTTAGTGGTCAATAAGTGCCAAAAAATGACGATCAACACAATTTTAGCCATCAAAAGGCTTAGGAAACTGAAGGCAGGACTTACGTTGACAGTACAGTGGGAGGCCAGAATCCAAGCCAATTCACAGTGACCAGTAACGCTTGACTGGGGAAAGAGAATCGTTTTTCCTTTAGAAGTCGAGTCTTCAGAATTTAGCACAGGGTCGATACCACAGGCCAAAAGTGCGGAGGTCAATTGGAGAGTAGCTTGGATCCGATCAACGACAGAACCATATATGCTTAAGGCATGCAGGTCAGCAATCAATAGAAAGAACCGATCCACATTCCTCCTTCCTTGTAGTTTTACGCAGGGCTTTATCATTCCAAAGTAGTTACCCAGGTGAGGGTATCCAGTGGGTTGGATTCCGGTTAAGAATATTTGCTCATGGTGCTTTGTAGCATGTAACGCTCTTATCTGGTTGAAGGCAAGTGAAGATATGTGGTGAAAAGAGCGACATGATAGCTGCAAAAGAATGTTAAGAGTTAAAATATAAACCCTTATGATGGGCATAAAACACAGTACCACACCTCAACAACCTACATACGTGCCTAAGCATGCTCTGCACGAATTCATTGGTTAAGTCATTAATGTGCCAGTAATTCAATTCAGATAGACAACTGGTCGACCAAATTTGACAGATGAAATTTAAAAGTTTAAGGTTTAACTATTACTCCGGAGGTGTAAGATTTTGGTTGGCATCTAAAAACGGCTGTGGTGTATTTTATGCTTTAACTGTTTTTATGGAGGATTTCGCACTGCCTAAGGTCCCAATTTTCCTGTGCTGGGCATCAGATGGCGAATGAAACTTCTCAGAGTGATCCTTTGCTTATGAAGGCGTTGTACATAAATCTGATATCAGGGTAAGAGATGCTGCCATAGTGCCTATCAAGGATGCAACAGAAAACATTGAGTTTGGCTGAATGCTTGAATTCTGAGAGAAGCGAAAGGTATTGAGCCAAAGTAACCCCAGACTCAGGTGATCATATAAACAACATGCAGTAGTGGAGTGCATACTTTTAAATGTAAAGTAAAGAAATGGGGCTTTCGACATACCTCAAAGATCAATCAGCACAGCGAAATCACTATCACCGCCACTCCCACTACTAGTTCAAGCAGCTGGATAAATGAGATTGAACACGACTCCTCCTATTCAGTTACAAGTCTTCCGATCCACCCATTACTACACAATCGCTGCTGCAAGAAGACACATACGATCCATTTGCACCAGTCAGTGCTCATGCCACGGTTTTAACTGTGTTTAGAGTCTTAATCAGAGTGAAAACAGGATTTGGAGTCTGAGGGCCTTTAGCATGGCATTAAATCTGACGTATCCACCCATACAGGTTGTGCAGCATACGAAACCATAATGCCTATTAGTTTAAAATGGACTTCTGAGGCGAAACACTAAAAGTTAAATTTGATCGCATAATGAGATGCCTAATAAAGCTCAGTAGGTAAGCAGTCTCGTGCGGGAATAGTCACAGAGGGAGTTGCAATGTAGTGATGGAAAGGGTACAGAAGTATTTCCGTTCCGTTCCGTGATACTGAGCCAAAAGTAAGCTGTTCTCTGTATTGTCATCTTTATCCGCCTAAGAGTGTGCGGGTAGTACATCTCCATTGCCGTATGCACCGCCTTCCTTGTAATACGCATCGAAGTTGTACTGCTGCAGCTTCTCATTCCGGAGGTCCGCTTCATTGTTTCCAATCATCTCAGAATCTAATTGTCCGACCACTGTATCTATAGCATAAATTTCCTTTTTAGCTGTGCGTTTGTCATTTCTTTCGTTCATTTTTGGGATGGAGTGTACAATGATGCGTATCCTCCCCTATACCTTTTTCTTATTTTTTGCCTCTTTACCACCAAAATTTCGTAGCCGGTACTAAGAACCACTCAGCTCATTGCAGAGAATCTACTGTGTGACTTATGCGAGGCAAAGGAAGCACGTCCCTCTCGGTCAGAGCATTTAGCCTCCTGTAATCGATGCGCAACCATAGGGTAAGACCGCTTTTCTCCATTTCTACAGTCGGATAGGTTCGAGATGCCTTTTTTACATTATGAAATCATTGTGGTGGTATGCGTCTGAGCAGTTGTTATTACCGGCTTGCATCCCTCGATGTCCAAACTTCACCATCGATTTTGTGAACTTGCCGAAATACTTATTGCGCGTTGAGTGGAGTTCTCCTCTTTCCTTACCTTTTGTACGTCAGTTTCGAACAAGGATCGCGATCACCAAAGTGATTGCGTGATGCTTTGTTGGATTTTGTCCCCTTCTCAGAATTCATGATGGCCTGTGTAACACCTTGTTTATTTGACTACCTGCAGAACTTGCGATGACTTCAATGTTCACCTTACTTTTGCTGTGTGGGCTAGACTGTGGGCCAAGCCAAAGCACATCCTCTCCCCCTTCTCTCTGAATACGAGCATTGAGCCCTACCTAGTGTCCTCCACTACCTAATAGGGAATCTCAGCACGTTACAGCTTGAGCTTTGCGCAGAAAAAAAAGTTGTCAATATCGCATTCTGGGCGAGCTCAGGACAACACGAACTTTACCATCCAGTTACTCTTTCCTGACGACACTTAGAGCTCCTTTTACTGAGACCACACTTCTGCGGAACTTAATTTTTTTACACGGAGAAGATGTCTTAGCGTCGAGAAGACCTGGGGGTTTAACAAAAGCCGGGCTACGCCGAAGTGAAAAAGGAAGGTAAATTGAAGCCCTTCCAGCTTAGCAGGTTCGCATAAATGCATGAGAACCGTAAGGAGGTAGGCAAGAGAATGAGAAATAAGGCTTACACTTCACATGGATTCAAAGTCGATACGCTTTTTTTCACCTATCTACTGCATTACCTTTTTCCATTCTTGCAATCATAGCAAAGCAAAATAAATGCTTAACAATCGCGAAGCATTGATGAGAGACTGCCATCATAAGTCGAAATTCATGCCTGAGTTAATATCCTTTCAGCTAAAAATCATTTTACTACACTACAAATGCTATTAACTAACTTTGGGAATGAGAAACAGTTCAGCATTGGCTTGGTATCAATCCTAAGGAGACTCCAACCAATAATTTTCATCTATCCAAATGGAACAGATTTTCTGGACGGTTCCAGCACCACAGAGCCAAAGCCCTGAGGCTCCACCACAATGCAAACCAAGAACTACACCAACGGTATTGAAATCCTGGCACACAAGATCAAAGAAGTCCTGATAACCACCTACACCCACCGAACGATTAGCATCATACCACTCATTTCGAATACCTCTTTCAGCACTTCCCATAAGCATTCCTTATTTTATCACCGCGAGGCATCCCGCGCATCAACATCACTTGTGATCAGCAATGATAAAGCCAATGACCGTCATTCCGTTTGCAGACTGCTATGCCGTGTGGTGGCCTCAGATCGCCAAACTGCATTGCATTTTGTGTTCACTCTTTGGTTGCGGTTCTCATTTGACAAAAAAACCCCCTCGTACAACATCCAAAGCGGGCCGATAGTTCACAATCAAATTGAGAATCGACATCCTATTCGTGCGTCAAATCCTCAAAGCAGTAGCTCGCTTCCGTTCTTTCCTCCCAAACTGTACGTGAGCGACAAAGCACCAGTAACACACATGAAACTTCGCTTGTATGTGATCTGTCTGAAGTGAGAACGAACTCTATTGCTTTACAGACAAGGAAGAAAAAATAATGGCGCCTATAAAACCATAATGGAGCAAAACGATAGTCGGCAAATCAACTGTACCAATCAAGAAAGTGTAACGAGAAAGTGAGTGTGAGGAGGATGAAGATGATCCAAAATCGCACACTCCTCGTCTTATCCATTGATTGCCTTAGATGCTCATTCGCCTCCCTCACCAACTCCGTGGAACCCACAACCTGTTCACCGATGTGTTGCGCCATCTAAATACGCGCACGTACGCATACAAGAAAATATTTGCAGCCTACTACAAATGAAAACAATTAGAGATTGGGGCTGAGTCGAGAATTACCTCCGCTTGCTCCACCAAACTCTCTGTCACCACGGCTTGCAAGCGACCAATCTCCGAAATCTGGCTGCCTAGACGTTGAATCTCATTGCGTTCCGAGAGGAAGTGTAAGTAAACCTCTGCGTTCTCCATCTCCAATTGATTTAGTTCTCCCTCTGAAAGAGAGTCTGGTGGCAGAGCTTCGGCACTTTGTGATGCGGAAAAGAGCCAGCTAGTGTCACCACCACCGCTTCTTCCAGCACCATCCCCGCTGCGTTTACGAATGACATTACCTAATTTAGATTTCTGATGAGGAGGAGGCGAAATTTCACCAAGACGACAAGCCAGCTCCACTCTGCGACAGTAGGTAGATACCTGTGATGGAAAACAACTTGATTATCAACAAAATTAATAACGTGTTCCTCAGCCAAGGGAAACTGAACTTCTAGAACGACTACCCCAAAATCAAATCAACAACTGAAGAGGAAAATAGATAGGCAACAAAGCAAGCACAATTTTTTCTAACATAGTTCCATGGAACACTTTCATTCTAGAATCTCGTAACACGCGTACTATCGTACCAAAGTGGTATCCCTGCCCAATAAAATCTCAAAGAAAAGGGGGAAGTGAAGACCCACCTGCTCATCTCGTGCTCTCTGTAGTGACTTTGAAAACGCCTCCAATGACCGACATACCGCCTTGCGGTGTTCACTCGCCTGCCCCTTATCCCTCTCTCCCTCACCGCGGAATCGTTGCAGTTGCTGCAACAACTGTCCACACTGCTCCAGGGTGTTGTTTATCACCATCACAACTTCGTGATACGTTCGCTGCAGAGAGGCGTCACTAGTGGCTAGCGCACGACTCAACTCACCAGCATGAACAAGGTGCTTCCGTACAGTCACCAACTCAGCGTGGAGGCGACGAGCGCGTGACGAGAAGGAATCGGTGGCTGGTGGCGAGGCCTTTCCCTCTGTAGCAGCGGAGGAGACGGTAGAGGATTTTCGAGATACGGAGGTCGACAAAGCACGAACAGTACTAGTGAAGACTCGAGTGATATCACAAGCCATTTCTGCAATTGCAAACAATACAATAGTCTGCAAGAACTGCTGCACATTAATGAAGAGGAAGGTTAAGCAGTTGGGAGGATCTGACACATCAATGCATTTATTACAAGTGAAAAGTACATGTGTGACCTAGAGACTTTCATCCACTTCTTCCCCTTCTTCGTCGATGGTCGTGACGCGTTCCATGATGTACACACGGCAAATAGAATCAAACATCTAGAGGAAAGAGATGAAGGAGGAATGAGAGGATCTACCACAAAGATCGTTCGTCTTTCGTCGTTGACAGTGAACCAAGAGGGTTTTCGGGGCAGAGAATGGACTTGAAGTGGCTCTGTAACCAGCTTCGACAGTGGTAATGGATTTCTAAAATGAGAGCGAGTAATAAGTACTCTCGCGATTAAAGGAGAAACAATTTGTCTACACGGAGCTGACTTCGACTTCTGCAAACCGAAATAATGTGCTCAATAAAGAACGTTCCTGTGGATAATTCTCAACCACTACAACTTTTGGGAATGTAAATCGATCTTAAAATAAGTAACTCGGTGGTATTTTAACAGTTGTTCTACTACAATTATTCAGCTCACCTGAGTAGCACATCAGTGAGGTCAGAGGATGCCAGAGAAACGGATAATG
>UYWX01000309.1:0-19247 GCA_900622495.1 Hydatigera taeniaeformis
AGCAGCTATTTTGACGCAAAAAATGGTTAGTTGATTCGAAACCAGCCTGCTGCATATCATTCTTTCTTAATGAGAGAATAATTGCACTTCATTTGGCCGTTAAGCATCCGTTCAATCGGTCAAGCACAAGTAGAGACTTGATATTATGGTGGTTGTCTTGCACTTTTGAGGGGGAACTTTTGAAATCAGGTTATTTGTATTGTGCTTTGAGTGCTCCATTTGTTGTTCTATATGACTTTTATCCATTGTTACGCATTTTGTGGTTATTTTGTAGAATTTCTTAAGTCACTTTTTTGCGGTGTTCTAACTCCATCCTAAGCGCTTGATGTGGTGGATTGGAGTGAGAAAAGTAGTGGCTATCATCTGTATGAATTTGAGCAACTCTGCTTATAGTTGCAAAGTTTTCTGGCAGAACTCTAAGTATTGTTCATCCTATGTCTAGTTTTTTTATTTTCATTCTATTTCTATACCTCTTCAAGGTTTTGCTTTATTAATACTGTTCCATCGAGATCAGGATGGGACAGATATGTGTTTATTTTGGAGCAAGTTGTGTCTCTCTGATTAAGGCGTCAGTCCCTTAGCGACTCTATCGCAGCATTTCTAGTGTTGGTGCTTATACTATAATACTAATTGCTGTATTTCAGTCCTGTTGCTCTAGTATAGGTAAATCAACCCACTTTTAATTTATACTTTTCCGATTTTTTTCCTCATTCTTTCAGCTTGGCGGTCGTAAGGTCGAAGGCCAAAAACAAGACTTCAGGTACATTCCTACGCATAAGTTCTATCAAAATTTGCGGGTTTCGAGGTGCACTTTCAAGACAAACTTGTCAACTTGTAGTTTTTACATTCAGTTAATCGAGTGATCCACTACTCCTCACTACTTAAAAGGTTTCTAGTAGCATGTTTTCTCTTATTTGTAGCGCTTA
This sequence comes from Hydatigera taeniaeformis, assembly GCA_900622495.1. Classification (NCBI taxonomy): domain Eukaryota; kingdom Metazoa; phylum Platyhelminthes; class Cestoda; order Cyclophyllidea; family Taeniidae; genus Hydatigera; species Hydatigera taeniaeformis. The sequence continues at coordinate 927 of UYWX01000309.1, forward strand.
TGATGTGCTGCTTCTGTGTCTCTTCATGATCATTCTGCACAATCCACGTTTTCCTTCTCTCTTCTACTTCTCCCACATCCACACCGATGTGTATCAACAAAATACGATGAAGCTTGATGAAGGTAGGGTGATGCTTACTAATCCACGAAGCAAATTCGCTTATGTCTTCCTCTTACAGGTTCGTTGCGCGGAAAACTTATGAATACTGGCGATGTGCCCTGGACCAGGGAAAACCACGCTCCATATCAATCAACTGTAGGTCCGCGCAATCTGATGGCTGACCTGATTGAATATACCTCTGTGGTTATGCAGAGAATTCGGGGAGGTACGCTCTTTCATTTCTCCTCATACCTTGTTCACTTTATGTTTTATCAATCACAAACGAAATACGACAGTTTAGATGGTCACGACTGTATGTTCTAGGAATGGCTCGAGGTGGAGACCCAGCTTAGACCCTATAACATCAAATCATTAGTCCAAAATAGGTCAATCTTTCTGTCTTTAGCTGCGAATGATCTGGAACTACGTCTGCCAGCATCCGCCTAATACTCTTTGCTGCTTTTGCATGCAATTATTCCTCAACTTGTAGTGTGCTGCACCTGCTCGAAAGCTAAAATAATTCACAACAGTGTTAAGCAAGACCCATTGCTAACATGAGGGATGGTTGGGAGACCTTGGATATCTCAAAAATGCCACTTTGCTAAAGAAGAGATTCAACTCGTTGCCATTAGACGTTATCGCAGTCAACTGTACAGTTAAATGGGCATTTGATCGCTATTTGATTCTCTTTTTCCTTGCTCTCCGTTCATAGCGCCCTCCATGACTTAGCAGTAGCCACCTTTTTTTGCTTCTTGCTTCAACGATTATTTCTGTTGATCGTTGACCGTTTAACGTACCAATTGATAGTGGGGGCAACCTTGACCTACGAACATTACCTTCAAATGAAGGTTTAGAGGGCTATTTTTTACAGCCCCCTTCATCCTATTCGCACTTTAGATCCATTCAAATCATTCATCTTGTTTTCATTTGGCTGCAGGAGGTGTGGAGGAGGTGGTGTACGTTTGCTTACTTCACACGTACCCCTTCATGAGTTCTGTAAGCATTTGTATGGTTGATACTGTACAGGCTCTTCCTGTTTAAAATTCATGGTTACTCCAGTCTGTAGCTGTTACGGTTGTAATATCCCCACTGCTTCCTGAGCCCTTAATGAGCTTTAGCCGTGGGGAAGAAGAACTGATGCGATGATAGTGGTATCAGGACAAGGGTAAAATTCACAAAGATGGAAGAGCCTGTGTGGTTACTGACCTTGATGTTTTACAAAAGAATTTACAAAGAAAGGAAGGTCTGTTTTTTTTTCTTCAATAGGTCGCTTGGCTTATGACAATTTTTTTCCTCTCAGAGTATCCAGATGTGATTTACCACACTGTATATTTAATGTTAGTGAGGCGCCATGAGAAGGTCTTCATCAAGAAGGGATTGTAGAGCCCAATGGTGATTGTGTCCCTTCAGAGGACATTTGTGTCCTCCTTACCTGAGAGCGTCGGAAGTAGCGTTCGAATTGTCCAATTAACCACAAGACACCTACTACAAAAGGTTATCTGAAGCCGTATGTCTACACACTTTTTTTATGTGTCCCCCTTGGTGTAGTCTCTGCATTGGAAAAATAATCAAAAATACTCGGATTGGCATGTTAAGTGTACCTCGGCCTGCATAAAGTGGAGGCTTTAGCTATCGCGAGTGGAATTTAGGCTCCTACACCTGTTGCGATTTCGAATGCCTGAAATCACTGCGACCTTTAAGGTGGGTCACAGAGTATGTTGGAAATGCCCGTTTTTCATAGTTCTGGAGAGGGGGGAAGGACACAACCACATTCATTGTAGTTCAACTGGTTTTCGGTCGTTTTCTTAACTTTGGAAGAAAACACCTTCAGTTTATCTTACCACCAAATAACGGCACATCGTAATCCAAAAATTTATGCAAAAATTGATTACAGACCGTTCAAATTGTGGAGGGAGTTGGACGTCATCCATGTTGGCACATGTTTGACTGCCTGAAGGTGAATCTGAGTATGCTGAAGTGGGGATGCACTCTGAACCTCGTGGTCGGGAGACAGTACGGCATTTTTATTTTGCTGAAGGAATCAAGCTACAATTGTAGTCTCCACTTCTCTCCATCATACAGCCTTTGGGCGTAACTGTTTTCCCTTCCGAAGACGAGGTGATGACTTGGAAGTTTGGATTTTGTTGCCCTTAAATGACACCTCCGGCCAGTCATTCGTGCCATCTGCGATATTCTCAAAAGAAATGGATGAAGTGATTGGTCCTTCTTGAACCCTGGCATAATCTTTAAGCACTTACGGTCACAGTTACTCCAGATTACTTCGCTGATCTTCTTTCATAAGCCGAGGTCGATGCATCATGCCTAAATAGAGCATATTTAGAGCCTTTTTGGACAATGCATTACTTTACTTTGCATCAATTTTCTCTTCAAATGCTCCACTGCAAATGTTGCGACAAACTGATTACTGTTTACAGCTTTGTAATTGCTTCAAGCAACCTCGAATTGTAGTTGTCAGGTCTAACTTTGAGTGATATTTGTGGTGGACGTTGGGGGTGGAGAGTAAAAAAAATAGGTCGCCCTCACGAATGCATGCATGACAGGGAACACTGTAAGCAGTAATGAGTTGAAATTTGCAATAACTTATTTGTTTACTTGCTAATGCCTCTTTGTGGTTGCCTTTTATTTAAGCAAATTCGAGAGACGGTCCTACTTACTTTTGAAATAAGTAGTTGAGAAGGCATTAATACATCAGTTGGCCTAATTTCTACTATCAGGTAATATTCAGTAGATAAGTGAACTCCTGCTCCTTTTGGTAGCTAATTTTTGATACTTTTTAATCCCCTTGTTTTGTCCTCTTGATGTGGTCCCTATTCCCATGCATAAAGACCTTTTTTACGTACTTTGTAGATTCTGATGGTCTGTATACGTGTAGCCTCTGCTTCAAAATCATGTCCCATGCAACAATGGTAGAGGCTTTACAATTTCTCATCAATCCGGTGCCCTCTTATATGGACTAACCCTATTGCTCTCCTCCTAGAATCTGTCCGTCTGTCGTTTCCTGCACGAATACAACATTTACTTCACCATTCAGCTACATCGAGTGGTAAGCGCCTAAAGGCCACTGATCATTTGTATGTGTTACGTCAGTACCTTTCACGGTGCATTTGGTGTCAGCACGCTCGACTACCAAATTTGGGAAGTTAAAAAGGAACTTTGTCACAAGTTTCTGTGAGACATGGGAGGGTCATGAGGGTGGAGGGCACTGTGGTTAGTGTGGTCTTGCCCCCACGTTGCACTCACCTATTTCATGAACATTTGACCCCACTCAGTGTTGGTCACTCCATTAGTTAATTTTGGCCTTTCTTAACTGTAGCCTCTTCGACACCGCAAGTCCAGCATTGGTTTACTCGATCGCAGTTCCAATAACACTATGGCTGCTGTTCTCTTAGGTATGCTCTTGCTCCGTCCTACCGTAGAACTGCTGAAAGAATGGTGTTTAATTATGTTGAACGAGATCAGGTAGCTCTTGATACAACAGTGAAACAACCTACCCCTTAAATGTCATGGTGTGTTGCTTTTTTTATTCCTTTTAGATCTTCTGGTTGAGTTTTTCTGTACTCACCTGATGAAATCCTTCCCTTTTGCAATTCATGGGTAAGCACTGAGACCAAAACATTCATCGAGATTCCCTTTTACCCTTAGAGAGTGTTTGAACATTTGCTATCATCTACTTTCGCACCAAAAAGAGCGCGGTCTTCGGTTAAACTATGATTGGAGCCAATTATGGAAAGGTGGGTTCCACAACTTCACCATCTCCAATTCCTCTCTTTCCGCCTAGCTCTCTTCGACCTCATGTCGTATGTCATCAAACCAAATGGCCCATCTCTCTGTGAGGCAACATTTACCACTCTTTTAAAGGTCTGTCCCTGTACTGCTATCCTTCTGGCACTTCATTTTCTACCATCCAATTTTGTGAGTTTTTCCTGTAATTTTCAGATTGTAGGGATATTCAACTTCTTTATAACCTTCGGAGGCTATTTTCTCCCCAATCCGGGCGCCTACGACTTTCTTTACTATGAGTTGATTCGTATGAAGGACGTGGTAGAGCGGTTGATTCTCTTTGGTGAGTGATCAAACAGTTGTGGAATGCATTAAGTGGGTTCAAGTGAAACGACTTAGAAAAAGAGCCTCAGAGGTTACTCGACTGTAGTAATCGCTTTCGGTTGGGTTCATTTCAGTTTAATGAAGCTTGGATAGGGAGGAATGAAGGTTTTCCGTACACACTCACACACATGCTGGTAGTAATTAATGTGTAACATGTTTTTTAAGCACCCTCTCTTCAAAGCAGTCGATCAAAAGGTGTCAAAAGCGCCATGATTAGCTGTTTACATTAGTCCTCCGGTCTCGGGGCCGTGTCGGCAAGGTCAATTTTGACTGGAATCTGGTAGCAAGCCGTCGACATAGTCTTCTTCATTCCTCTCCTCTGAATCCGTCCACCTTGACATTTGAGATGCGAATTGCTGTACAACGCTCCTGTAATTAGTCTTTACTACCAAAGCTTTTGGTAGAAGGAATGTATTATTACCACAGGAGGCTCGATAATTTTGTTTTGGTCTCGTGAATTTCATGCGAATTTCCTTGATTTGCCCCACCTTTCAAATGTGAATGGGTCGCTCTTGAATTGTCAGCCTCCGACAAATTGTTAATGCAATTTGTTCATAGCAGTGTTGATATTGCTTCAGCACTAAAACTCTCCACGGCATCTCAACGACCCTTGCCGTTTGTTTTACGCCATTATGCTGGCGTGCTGGCTTGGACTCATTTGGGAGTCCCTTTTCCGGCTAATTAGGGAGCAAAGACTCTCAAAATGGACGTCTCTACCTTCCTATGAGTATGTGGCTACAGACTGACTAGTGAAGACACGACGTAGTTCCTATCCAGCTTACTTATGAACCAATGTGTGAATTGAGGGCGTTAGACGAAGTGTGTGTCCATTGAAGCATTCTATTTCCCTCAATAATTCAGCACTAAGAGAAGCGGCATTTTTGAGAATCGAAGCAGGAACTTTGTTGCTCGGTGTAGTGGGCGGTCTTAGCACCGATGGCGCTTAATCACAGGCCAGATTGATGGCGAAGGAGATGAGATTTGTAATCAAACAATTGTTTTATCAAATTCGAAACTCTCAGATGATTTAGTTGTACCACTTTTGTAGTCAATAAACACTCCTCGTCGCCCAAAAGCACTTGGCAGGCCTTGACAGCGAATCTGTATGAGTCTTTGGAAAATTTGAAGTTAGTTTCCAGTCATTGTTGTTTTTCTCCGCCACCCATTTGCAATTGCCGGGCGTCAATATTTTCTTGTTGTTTGATTATGCAGGAACATTGTGAACCACTTCAATGAAAAGATTGCTGCCCACGTTTCCAAGGATCGGGGTACTTCATTGACTGAAGCACAGGTTTGTCTCCTCTCCTTTATCCCGATAAAGTTGGACACGTAATGAACCCTCCATTTGGTTTGCTAGGTGTTTGACATTATTCAAAAAAATTACGAATCACTCAATCTGCGGGTCTACGAGGACCTATACAAGTACTACGAAGAGGCGGCGGTTGATGGGGACGAGGACAACGATCGTATGGTATGTCTCGACCTCATTCGCGTATTGAGACTGATTGGGGCCATTGAATACCACATTTTGCGGTCTCCTATTCACATCTTTCAATCTTAACTCGTGCTGGCCTTACGAGGTCTCATTTTATCCCCACATTGTGGATTGTGCCACTGAAGACCTCCTTTTGCCATCAGCTTCTTTTAAATCGACTAGTGCTGTGGGAACTTAAGTGAGCTCCTCTCGTTTTGTCCTCTTGTAGGTAGAGAAAATTGTTCAGAGCGTTCGAAGAGACTGCCAGAAGGCTGCGATGGCTTACCAATTGCGATTCAAAGAATTGGATATGATGAACTTTTTATAGTTGTTATGAATAAAGATGATCCCTCACTTCTAACTCATAGTCGTTAAAGTTACTTTTTAAAGTAGCATTTTTTGCAAGAGCTGTCACCTGACTTGACGAAGTGATCCTCGAAACTGTTCTGGATTAGGGCAATACTCTGATCACTTACTGATTGCAGAGGGTTTTACAAGAAACTTGGGCGACTTGATGCCCTGTGGCCAGTATTACAGCAATGAATTGGAGTGTACTGTTCTTACATGAAGTTTCTTAGGGAGGTCGGTAGTGGTCCAATCCCTCTTCTCATTGACAACGAATATTCAGCTTTAGCTTCTATTGTATTCAAGGAAATCTCAAGACGCTAAGACTACTTATTTCACAAAACTGCTTGTTCAAAGTCATATTTTTAATGTTGTCTCTACTGTTGCACAGTTGCTCGGTGGGTGGGACATCTTGATGTTCAAACAACTACTATTCCTTCTGGAGGGGGAGGAGGGTCGAGTGCGACTGCTGTTGAATGCGCATCAAGAGGGGACGTTAAGTTACTAAATTTATTCCGAAGTTGCATGATTTCGGACTGGGAGTGGGCACTAGTAATGCGTGTCGAGTTTAACAGTCTTCTTACAGCGGTTCCTGTGTGGAAGAACATAACACTTGGATGAGTGCTTGCAGCTCATTAGCACAGTTAGTCGAATAAACTAGGCATTACTTTATTCCCTTTTTCCTTTAAGTGATGTTCGTGGCGTCTCTCGCTACACAGACATTGCTGTAAGGAAGCACCAAGTCAATTGTCCTACACCTCAATGCGACTTATCAGTCTTGACAGGACAAGTTCTTTCCCTCGCCCTGGAACTCGAAATCAGACACGCGAAGTTCTGTTGGTCGTCATGCGTGTCCTGGGCTAGATGTTGGTGTACTGGCATAAGACAGATCATTAATGGGGAATACGAGATCTAACACACTTTCATGTCAGGGGGTTTGTACAATAGCATATTGGCAATATTGTTACAGACGCGGATGTGGTGGAGGAAACAGAGCTTTTCCTTATGATTGACAGCAGGTGTCGCTTCATCTGGTAATAGTTTGCCTGTGAAGCACAAGAGTATGAAAGATGCCGAGCGGAAGCTGATATCAGAAATTCTGTTGTGGGGAAAGTAAAGAGTCTCTCACCTGAAATATGCCTAATCTACATACACTAAAGAGGGTAGTTCTTGGTGGTGAAAACTAGGATTGAAGTAAAAACAAAACTACCACCAATGTTGCGTTCTGAGGCTTATCATTTGATAAGAGAGGGCATATGACAGAACCGACTACTTGTATTTAGCTGAAAAGGTTAATAATAAAGACCTTGGCATGGAACAAAGGTCCATTCACCTGGGTAAAATCGAGGTAACCCCTACGAAGAGATCACCTCAATTTCATGAAATCGAACAGACAAGATGTTTTAAAATACAGGAAAAATTTGTAAGAGAGGAAAGTGGCTTGAAACATTTAACTAGTTTGTGATATTTTAAAGGATAAGTGAAGGCTGATAAGGGCCTTTGTAAAGGACAACTGAGTAACCGATATAAAGCGTCCGAACCTCCTAATCGTTAGCAGAAGTCAATAGGTACAGCTGAATGTCTTTATTCGGATTGATATAACAAGATGGATATCAACGTGATTCAGAGTTGAAATAGCGGTGAAAAAGGGACAACGTATTAGAATTGACATTAAAGCATTTGAGCTCTCAGCTCCAACAACGAGTTTACGAAGGGTTCCTATGCCAAGACACCCAAATCCTTCATTGTGTCAACGAAAAAATCATTCCTGCGAGGACGCACAATCCCTCTAACCCTGAATTTTGCATTAAATTACTGCGGATTAATGCACCCTATATGAGCAGTTGTCACTTCATAGTCAATAGAATGGCTTCTATAAAAGTTCAAGCTAAAAAACAGTCATATAATACACTCAAGATTAGCTACAGAATGATTATTGTAAACAAATTGGAAATAGTACCTTCGCTTCATACTAAAAGCAGGAACACAACACCAGATTCAAGTGGTCTATAGCCAAATGTCATTGCTAAAAAACCTTATTTACCCCTTCAATAGATACGCACACAAAAGCGAAAAATAATATTGTAATTTTCATAAAAAAATCCATTCTAGTCTCTTTATTTTTCATGCAACACGGTTTTCGTTTTAATGCATCACCGGTCCCAGTCACTTTGCAACTCTTTTAAAGCTTTAAAATGGGTGACGATAACGCTCCGAAGGTATTAGAGTTGCTTCACTTGTTGTTGTACTCCATTTGTCCCATCGCAATGACTTTGTAACCATTTGCAGGAAAAGAACAACGAGCCGATAAACCTTACTGTACATGGTCAGGATGGCTCTGTAATCCATTTTAAAATCAAGCGCACCACGCCCTTCAAAAAACTTATGAACGCTTATTGCCAGCGGCTGGTACGTTCACATTCATATTATTGGGAGTCTAGGGTTTAACCCTCGCGAATGTCCGTTTCACTTGCGATGGTGAGCACGTGCAGTACGAAGACACTCCGGAATCGGTAGTGCTTATTTCTCTATCATTTAGCTCCTTAGTTGGATTTGCATGATAACGACACAATAGAGGTTTTCCAGACTCAGACTGGTGGATATTGAGAAGCATTTACATGTATATTGCACTAATCTTTGTTACAATATGGGACATTTTTTACTGAGATCCCCTTGGTGCTGCTTCGTGAATACTTTCGTAAAATCGCCTATATCCTGTGTTCCTCAACAATCTACTAATGGTCATGAGGTGCCATTTTTATTTCTGCTTGCGCGGGGTGTTTGATCATGGTCTCACTAAGTGTCTGCGCTTATCAGTGTTTTATGCGACTAATCTTCCTGTAAATCAGAAAATAAAGTCTTTTTCCCGACGGTGGGTTACGCCATGTGACTTAGTGGCGGTGGTGCTTGCGTGCTTCGAGCCAGTCCTCCAAATACTGGACGCGTAGCAGTGGAGTTAGGGCGTGGGGATCCTTGTTACTTTTCATTCGTTCGGGTTTGGGTCCTCCAATCATGTGGGGGTCGTCACTGCTCGAGATCTATGGCGCTCGGTCTCGAGTTAAGTCTCTGGCGGTCTGGTCTCTTCGCGGTCTCCGCACGGGTGCGACGGCGCGTTTACCGCTGGCAGGGTGTCCAGGCCTCTCGTCGTCCTCGAAATCAGCACAATTCGGTGAGCGGGTTGGCGCGCGCAGTTTCACTATTATTGATTGGCATCAGGTCGCCATTATGGGCCTGTCTAGCCCACACTTGCAAAACCCAAGAGAGCTAGACACACACATGCTTAGAGGCTATTGGTCAATTGTGAGCCAATGGGTGTACAATTGCCTAATTCAATTGAACGAATTCCTTTTGGCTTTTTCTTCTGAGACGCTATCGCCATTATTTCATCCTTTCAAGTAAATTTATCTTGAGGATGGACGCGCTATTTGAAATAGATTGCTCGCAAAATTTGTCGAGTTGAATGCAGTCACTTTATGCGCTAGCAAACTAACAAAGTTAACGGGTCGATAACTTTCCGCAATCAGTTGTCTTTTCGTCTATGCCTCACAGTTTCGGAGTAGGCGTAGACTCATATCGTCGTCTCCTGTCGGAATGCTGGAAATATCAACCAATAGTCATTGTGGGTTGCGAAACTGGTCGAAGCGTGATTTTTCATTATCATGCTAAGTGGAGCAGCTACGATATAGAAAGTCGTGAAAGTGTATGAATGAAATGGTCTATAGATAATTTTTAGCTAAATGTTGTTTGTGTATTCTGACACTCGTGAATTGGCGAAGAGTTGGTCATAAATACTTTTGTCAGAGCCTCATTTGGTTTTCGCAAGTCTAACTGTAGTTCTACGCGGGTTATTTGCTCACCATTCATCAAGTGATGGCTCACTGAATGACGCAAGCATTGCATTTGTGTCAGTAACATCCAAAGGTGTGGAAAGGCAAATAAGTGTGAGGAGAAACTCCTCAAGCCTACTATCATGGAATTCACCTTCAATGGCGCAATCGACGCTGGAATCATACAAATCGTTATTTAGTAAAATGAGTGTAGTCTTTTTAAAGGACTGCCTCTTATTCACATCGAATTAGTTCGATCGCAGCAAGACTTGACGCAATTTCTCATCCTTTATCTTCTCCCTTTAAAAGAGGGAAGCGAGGCGATCCGACACTTAGAAGTACATTGTAGGCTAAAAAAAATTTATGTGGAATAAGAACTCAAATGTGATTCCTCGCTTTAACTTCCCATGTTTACGAACAGTGGCGCAACACCTTGTCGAAATTCCGCCTACAGAACCGAGTTGAGGCTGGAAAAGGAAATAGGCTTTCCGAATTCGTGATTTTTTAACATTTTGCGCTTGATTGCATTATCGTGAAAGGAATCCTCAATGAAGAGTTGCTGAGGTGCTGTTATCACAGCCGAATCATGGTTTGCACGTAGGATGGTCTTTTTTCTTCTCCCACGTGTATGAAGCTCAGTGTATTAAGAAGGGGAAGGAGAGGCAAACTCAGATCCGCAATTTATCGGTGGGTGGACGGTCTGGTGGAGGAGCCAAAGGGGATGGAGGTTCATTCATTACATTGAATCGTGACTTAAAGATTCTCAGAAGGTAAATGTACTTTCTTGGCAAAGCCTGATAGAAGGAAAACGCAGTAGGGGTCAAACGGTTATTTATCGAAAACGAGAGTTAACCAACCAACTAACATATGTCACATAACATCAAGAGGACACAAAGGAGGAGCGCCTTTGACTTCTTATCTCGTCAGTGAAATACAGCTCAGTGTCGAAATATGCGAATGTCTAAAACTAAGTCTAATGAATAAAACAATCTAGTAGAGAGTTCAGTGAGTTGAGAAGTGTTTTTTTGATACCAACACTCAAGCCTCACACTCTGGTGTGGCCCTACTAGGTGGCCCAACGTAGGACCACAACAACGGGCTTTCCAATCTTTTATGCTAGAGCAATCCATGTTAAATCCTATTTGTACGCTTTTACCGTTGAAAGATACTCGTGTCAGCATAGTCATAACAACCACACTAGGTAATCAAGGCAACCCAGTGAAGTGAATTTCCTGAAGTACTTAACTAAATGCATTTTCACTTATGTGATTCGGATGCGTACAATCTAGAAGCTTCTAATAATCTTGGTCAGGAAGTCGAAGTTCAAATACGCGCCCTTTACACTAACCAATAAGTGGCGAAGGAAATGCAGTGAGATCGCCGAAGTTAGGCTCCAATTCGACCTGTAATAGACTAACCATCTAAACAAAAATTAACCTTGAACTAAAAATTCGGAAATGAATTGGTGTTTTAACTTGATAGTTTCAAAAAACAGGCTTTTTTGTTTTACGCAGTTGCTCAAGCGAATGTGAGCTGCTCGTTCATATTGTTTGGCATTTCTACTTATAAAAGTATAAGTGGGCACGATTAAGCAACTATTTTCGAAGTTCCAAAATCCGAATTTACCAATTTTATGCTTTCATAACTTAGTCAAAGAACATCGTGGTCACGTAGTAGTGCTTCCATTTCTGATCAGTGGGTTGATTTGAAAGTTTTTGCTCTGCATATTTTATTTTCAAAATATTCATTCTCAGCATGTTGGCTTCCCCAACTCCGTTTTAGATTGCGTAGCGTCGCGAGACTTCCCGCTGTGTAAAAGAAAACATCAAGTGGTGCTGAATACATGTATTCCAGGGAGAACAAAGTGATCAAACCTTGACTTGGCTCGAAGGCTAGCCCATGGGTACGAGGGCCAGCAGAATCTTAAACTAACCGCCACACGTCAGGTGGCCACATAACAAAAGCATTGCATATTGCTTCCCATTCTTTTATAGGTCCGCTAGCTGGCAATTTAGGAGAGTCATAACTTAATACTCTAGAAAAGAACTAAAAAAGCTCAAGGCAACATGTGAATCCAACGTTCACTTACAACATTTGGGACTTTCAAGACGAACTATGAAGTGTGCATGTAACATTTGGGTTATGTGATCGACCAGTATCTGGTGGTCAATTTGGTACACTACTGACCCTTGCGTACGTGAGCTGGTCTTTGGTTCAAGCTCAGGTTTGACCGTCTTTCACGTCTTAGATTGCATGTTTTCAGCCCAACATGTTGCTTTTCTCTACCTAGTTGGAAGTGTTGGGACACTACATTGCACGCAGAACTTTGAGTGTCAACGCCCTCGACAAGATTTTTGGTTGCTAAATCACTTTTAAAATGTATAAAACTCAACACCATAAAAGGGTAGGGTTGATCATGCTGGCAGCAGACGATCAAGCTGGAGCTTATTCAGCAAATTTCGGTGCTCTAATGTCAGTGACGATATCTGTTCGCATAAGCCCTTTAAACTAAACTGGAAGACTTTGTTGTGCAAGCATAAGGCCTAACCAGTCCATTATATCATACTATATATACACACAATTGGAAGGTAGATTGCTTAGCTAATCTACAAGCACAATTAACTCTGAGCTTCTTACACAGACTTGAACACTTGCTTGAGGAATCCAATTTCCCTTGAAAGACATTTAGCAGGCGATTTATTGGAAATTGCAAGATTTCGCTAGCCGCACAAGGCAATGGGAATTTTCGGTCTCCCAAAACGTAGGCCTACATATCAGCATTAAATTCTGCTGATGTACACAGCAACAAAGTTTTATCGTACATTAGAGCGAATCGCTGTTTTGTAAGAGTAAAGTATCTGTTAATATATTATATGAGTAAAATTAATATATAATGACCTTTGTTGTTTCAACGTATACACTGTCATATAATGCATATCATTTAGATAGGTAGGCTTTCATATAAACTTGTGTATTTTATGCTAAGATGCGCATTTTAATCATGATATAATACAAATTGCTATGAAATTGGAGATAAAAAGTTTCACCGGCTATTACCCAAAAGCCAAAACTCTTCCCAGTAAATTGGACACCTTATATTAGCAGAAAATTCCGGTTATACAGTATTTAATATCACTGAGACAGAGTTTTACGACCTAAATATAAAATAGTACGGGGCGAGAGAATACGAAGCATAGGGCACCATAACGTAGGCGCAAGCTAAAAATCATGCACTAAACTCACTACACTAAATGTCGACAAATCACTTTCACAATGTTTGCTAAGTCATCAGTAGGCCTATTATGAAACCGTGACGGCAACACCTACTCACATCAGAAACAAATGTAGAGCTCAATAAAGGTCCCACCCGTAATCATTGTTCGATTAAATAAAACAACTTATTTATATTGCTGCATTGCAAGTTGTTTGAGTAACAACACAAAAAGCCTCCCCTTCTGCAATGACTGAAAAATGTCTTCAGTGAATGGCAACTTATTATACGTAAATGTTCTAATTAACACATGACCACTCGGCAAATGCCTCCAAGACAAACTCATACGCAGCTTCTGAGTGGCAGATGATAACTTCAATGCCAGAGTGCAAATAATGAGAAGATTGTGTCATGATATCTCTAATCGTTCCCTTGGATTTGGGCTCAATTTTTTATCAGTGTTTCCTCACCTATTAATGTGAGTAATGCCAGTCGATAAAATCCGGAAGTGTCGTCCTAAGAAGAATAGTTACTCATCAGTTTGGCACAAATAGATATCATTACCTTAATAAACTCTCCAAGTGTCTCTTCGTACTCCGCCTTGAAGGCATTCTTTATCTGTACCATGTCAATTTCACACCTCGTAACGATCACTCGTATAAGCGAGTCATCATCTGTGCCCATCCCCTTCATCGAGCGATGCAACGTCTTCGCGAAAAATGCGGGTTTATTTTGGACGCTTCGTACTAAAGCGGATAGAAATTTGCATGTTTTATGCTTTGTCGTAATGCAAAAGATTTAGGCAAGGTTAGACTATAACTCACCGACGCTCAGAAAAGCACGTAGAAGGTCGCCTGACATCTCTGACTTCAGAGCCTCTTCTACTGTTTTCTTGCTTACTTTTTCATACTCCTCAAATACCGCTCGCAAATGGGCATTGGAGCGGGAAATTAGGATCTCATTGAATCTATACAAAGCAGTATAAGAAAACCCTCACTAGAGCAATAGGTAACAAACCCATAACAGTTATATTTTCAACCTACTTCGATTCGTCTGTGCCGCTCTTCTTCTCTCCAGCTGCTAATAATTCTTCAGCATCCTTGCGAGCCTTCTTACGATCAAATGTGGGACTTTCATTCCTATTCCCTTGAAGTAACGAGACCATGAGTCTCTGAAAATGTCCTGAAGTGTCATCGTGAACGTCCTTTTCAAGATCGCGGCTAAAAACTGCAGAATAAAGCACCGCAATTATTAATATTTAAGTAATACTTTTCTTGTACGCCTCCTTAATCTTCGCAATCTGTGCATTGGTGCGACAACAGATAATCTCAATGAGGCAATCCTCGTCAGTTCCAATGCCCTCTACGGCTTCTCGCAACTCTTCTGCATCATAGACCTCAGGTTCTAAGCAGAGCGCACGGCACACCTTGAAGAACTTGCCACTGATCTCATTGTTTAATTCGTTGATGAGATCCAATCCATAGAGGGTCTTGAACTGTTTTACGATGTCAAGGCGTTGACGGATTGATCGTCGGGCAAGAACATCGATAATGCCTTTTTCGTCGGTGCCTAGACCCTTCATGGCCTTGCGCAGACGCTGGCAATCGGCGTTGCAGTCAAAGTTGGGTGTTGGCTTTAGTGTGCCTTCACTCTATCACAGGTTACAAAATTTCTCCATTTTAATCCCCATTAAAATGTTAAAATTGCATAACAGGGACTAAAATTTGCAGCCCACCTTGTACTCCTCAGTTTCAAAATATGCATTTTCAACTTTATCTGAAGGATTTTCTTCCCCTTTCAATTCAATCGCAGCTGCCTTCTGATTGCGACCCTGTCGCACAACCGTTTCCACTTCGTGTCCCTTGGGAGGGATAAAATAAGGTGATAGAGAATAATACGACTAAGGCTTTGTCAAAAGCTTTAGTGTTGTATCAAAACACCCGAAATAGGCTTCAAGTAGTGAGAGCTGCTTTAAGTTAGCCACAACTCCCTGCCATTACTCTTCTGCATTGACTGGCTATGGTAATATCTGCTGCCTAAAACACAGCTCCAAATATAAGAAAGGTGAATTTTCATTAACATTTGAGGGCTATTGCCTAGAGAATCATTTATCAAAACAACAATGTTTCCAGCTTAAAATAACCAGTTTTTGATAGTCGCTAGCTGACGGCCTAGCTTAATACGTGAGAGGAGCCAAGTGGATGCCGCATGCTGAGACAGTTTTGCAAATTCAACGTTCATAAAAGTGCCGATTGAATGACTAACTAAATTCTGGAATTACACATCTCAGTAAAGAATGATACTCTTCAGGCTGGGAAACGTACCTCAGGCACGGTGACTTTTGAACACTTTTTGTCCGATTTGAGTTTGTTTGGTTTGCGATCCTTCTTTTCCAGCTCAATTGTCAGAACATACCTATCGTCAGCATCTTGCAGATCTCCTCCAATCACCTATTCCGTTTCAATAAACATATCCAGCAAAGCATCATCAGCATTCGCAAACAGCAACTTTTATTTTACGAAAGACTCTCACACTTATATCACTCACACCCGATGTATGGCTAAGGCGCTTAGACTGAAAAAGTTAGCTTCCTTTCTCAAGCTCCTGTGCAGTCATCAAAAATTGTGTTTGATGCAACACCAAAAATATTTGCAAAGAAAATAATTTGGGAAGAAAACAGTAAGGAAATGATCGATTATTCAGTTACACATTTCTACACAAATTCTCACTTCACTTACACATCGGCTAGAAATGGTCTATAGGCTGTAGGCTAACAGGATTTAGTTGAGCCTGAGTTGTCAATTTTCATGTCAAAGCTGATACACTTATGCTTAATGTTTGAAGGGTCTCAGCATCAGGATAGTAGCCTATGATAATCCGGATGCACACAGCTTCATGGGACCGCTACATAAAAAATGATACCATTCCATCAGTATATTTTGGAGTCAAGCTAGAAATAGCTTCAGAATGAACGGAAAAGCTGTTAACTAAACAGTAGCATAAGTCATAAATTTCGAACCGACTATAAGCACTGGAAATCATATCATCAACATCTGAAAAGGTAATTAATTAAACTCATTTTTGTTACTTATGGTAAGCAAGTAGGAATTTTATTTAAAAATTTGTTGGGCACAAATTTCCATCCTTATTGTTCGCAGTGGCAGAAAATGTCAAATTCCTGCACGTAATTTGGTTTTAAGCTTTAAAAGAAAAAGGTTCGCAAAAATTCGTGGACGAATTGCTCAGGATAATTGTAAAATCTTCATTCTTGCGTATGAGTAGCAACACTTTTGTCGTTTCAATTACACGTATTATGCACCTCTGCATACCACAGAGGAATACTTTTCTTTGGGCACCAGTTTTTCTTCTCTAATCATGCCCGAATTTCAGTGATTTGACAACTAATTAGTCGGAAGTTGAATTTCTCTTCCATGACTTGGGCTACTACAGCCTCCAGTCTGTCTTAAGTGTTGTTAAACTGCACGCCTGGGTAAGCTATACAGTGTTAGTTCTGCTAGACATCAATCCAACAGTTACTGAAAGAAATTAATGAAACTATTTCCCCTAGACTGCCTTGTTTCAACAATGCTTGCTGTGTTGGTATGTTGTCTTAGCGACAAAGCATAAATGCTGTTCCTCCCAAAGTCAGGTAGCCATGGCAACACTATTTATAAAAGACTG
This sequence comes from Hydatigera taeniaeformis, assembly GCA_900622495.1. Taxonomy (NCBI): domain Eukaryota; kingdom Metazoa; phylum Platyhelminthes; class Cestoda; order Cyclophyllidea; family Taeniidae; genus Hydatigera; species Hydatigera taeniaeformis. Next base: position 17,689 of record UYWX01000309.1, read on the forward strand.
CATGCAAAAGTCATTATGGACACTCCTTTAAAGTCACATTTTAATAACTGTAGCACTTTTTACAAAACTTATGCAAAGGTCAATTCAAAATACTCTTGATTTGTTGTTCAGACGGCACAGTGTGCACTAACCTTGCCTACATCAGCACAGGAAAGTTCGTCTACAATATTCGAGTTAATTGTGGCGTAGCTGTTGAATTGCTGAAACACTTGACTGAGAGGACTCTTTAGTATGGGAAACTCAACCGCTGGCTGCTGCAATGGCTGTGGTGGCGGTGGTGGTGGTGGTTGAGGCTTTGGAATAGCCTTTAAAATGTGTCCAATTGCTTGGGTTAGAGATTCACGCACTTCCATCACCGTTCGTTGACGCATCTGATCTATGTACTGAATGGTGAAGGAAAACACGATCAGCACAGCAAACAAGTCATTTCTTGCTTAAGTTTATTCAAAAATAACTACTTAGTGGATAATTACGCATAAATTGATGTGTAGAGCTCTTATACATTCAAAGGTCTGACACCACTTTCTACAAGCAAAACAGTAGTGGCATACAAGTGTTAAGATATCGCAGTTGTCTTGTGAACAAACGAATCCAAAACAAGTGTCTTCCAACTGCTGAGGATTTTTGCATTCGTAAAAGGCACCTATTCTTCGCAATGCTTATTAATGGAAGGAACCAAATCGCAATTAGATGTCGTCAGTACCAAAGGAGAGCTTGACGCGAAGTCATGAGTAAAATGACTTGTGTCACAATCTGACAGCATTAAATCTTCCTCAAGGGTACCGAACGTCAAATTCTGCTTGTTCTACAAGTACAGCCTAATCATTGGAACCATTCAAAGCCCCTAATCAACTCCAAAACTTAAAATCACTTCATCAGATTTAACTAAGCAGATGGCTGGAGGTGACTCCTAATGAATGAGAAGGCTGTCAAGCAGTCGCTGTTTTATTTTAATATCTCATTCCACTTTCAGTGATAAAGCCTTCTAATTAGACTTGCAGCTCTCTAGACTATTCATTAACTAACAATGGACAGCTATTGGACAGGAATGGCAGTAGTTGAAAAAGAGAGAGAAAAATTAGACAAGTTTTGGGTGAAAAAAGAGGAGTAAAAGGGTCAGTAATGCACTCCTACTCTCATAAGAAGTCTCAGTTGCCTAAAAACTTTGTCCTAAACTTTAAAAAATAGGTTCTTGCCCCCTTCTGAACCAGTAAGTTAGAAAATAAAGTTTCGTCTAATGTCAATAATCCTCAATGAAGAATTTACCTTTCACTTTGTTGGAATACAATAGTCAATTTGGCATAAAAAAGGAGGGAAAACCACAGTTTTTGTAAAAATGAAAGTTTAAACTACATTAACATACTTCAACTTTGCAAAGTTAAGGAGCTGGATGCAGCAAAGGCGGTAAAAAGCAATATGAAATTCACCAAAAGATTAGATAATGCATTCGTGGAAAGAGGGCGCAGGAAGTCACACAACATTTAACCTCCAAGAGAAGTTAGAAAAAAATCTAAGACAACAGTTTGATCTTAAAATCTTATTCTAAATCAAGCCAGCAG
>UYWX01000310.1:0-19237 GCA_900622495.1 Hydatigera taeniaeformis
CGGGTGGGCAGATCTTGTATGAGGTCATACTCAATGTGTTATGGAGGTGGAGGTCTCGAGGTTTCTGCGTAATGAATCACCTGTCTGCAAAGTTTTTCTTGGTCTATGTCGGGACGCAATTGTGTTGCACCGACAATTAGGCATGAAGAAAATGCACCGGCTAATTTTTATTTTGAATCAAGATGTGTCGAGCTAAAATCTTTTAGGATTTTGACAATCTTTGAAAGCAGGTTGATAATTTCAACTCTAAGGTCATTGATAATTAATTTTGTAATAATCGTGTAAAAATTTGTTTAACCGTACATTAAATGCGCGCGTATAAAGATTTTGTGTGCTGCTTTCGGACGGTTGTGCTTACTGGCGCATCGCTTGACTGAGGGCTGGTTATTAAAGGTTCTTGTCATTCAATTCCTCTTTCTCTGGGAAATGTCCCGTTTTTTTGTGGCGGGCGCAATTCCTTTTTTGTTGGTGTTCTGGGTGCTATGCGTGTCGCATTTTCATTTGTGTATTTTCTCTAATATACTTGTTGATTTTTCTCGCTCCTCTAGGGTCCATTAACTTTTGTTGAATTTTTGTCCTATTGTTGGCTTAAATGACAATTTTTGCTGCTTTAGATGCCGATTGAAATATTGAAACAAACATTGCTTAATGTTGTTGCTGAGGTTATCAACCATGTCGGCTTTGAGGTAGCGAGTGTGGAGGCCGTTGAGATCCTTTCTGAAGTTCTCTTTAAGTACATGCATTCGATTTCAAAGGCAATTGCTGATCTTGCAGGTAGTCTATTTGCATTATTCATTTTTCCTTAGTTGAGGATGGGTACTTCAGTGTCATTGATGGACTTACTATCATGGAGTTGATGAATGAACCACTCTCTGGCATCATTAAATACGTCAGGGAATCAGGATCCTTTTTTCCAAAACCTCCAAACATGTACATGCCTCTTGTTGGAAGAATGGAACTAACCATGCCGCTCTGTATGGACAAAACACTGTTAGCTTCTTCCTTTTCGTTAATGCAGGATACTCTACGCTCCAAAGAAGGGACTGAGTTGCCTTCAGAAAATAAAGCAGAAAGTATCGTGGGACAGACATCTATTTCATTCCAGGGGCGTAATGAGCGTAAATTGCCGCCTTGGGCTGGTAAAGTCCAATACAAGCTTGCCTGTGTTACGTACGACCCGAGTTGTGGCTCAGTAGTGGAGCGTAACTTACCAACACCAGTCCGTTCGTCTGTTAAAAGATATTCCTGTCGATCAACGGTCTCGGCTTTTCGTAATCTTCAAATGTCGCCGGTGTTATCTGATTCTGATTATTCGTCAGATATTTTCGCTGTTCAGAGCACTAAACCATCCCGTTCTATGGATATACTTAGAGGGGGTGGTCCGAAAGTATGTGCTTTTTGGTGCTCTTGTTTCTATGCGAATACTTGTTTGATTTTTTATCGTTTATTCCAGTCTTGCACTTTAACACCACCGCGGGAATGCGGAAAATCCTGTTCTAAAACTTCGCCATCGACGTCATTTTTTGCTTCCGATGCTGCACTTGCGGAAGTTACTCCTCCTTTGCCTTCCGCTGACTCTAAAAGCTCATACTCTCCAGTGATTATTGGGAAAGCTCGGTATTTTCATCTCACTTTCCTAACTGTATACTTGCTTTATATTTTATTATATTCGCAGTATAATCGTTCTTCGTGCGTTATCTCTATACCTCATTTGAATTTTACTTTTATGTCTGGTGTTGTAATATTCCGATTTCATTTTCTGTTTTTATTTGAAGTCACTAACAAACTAATAAATCCTCTCAAAGTTTTGGTCGTCGGAATTCGCAAAATCGGAAGAAAAGATTCAGCTTTGGGCGAAAGCGCTTTCAATCAGTAGGAAAACGAGCTACGTTCGGAGCAAAACCACCTGCATCTCCTGTGGTTGAAATTGCGAAAGTTACCAGTCCTGTTAATCGTTCAACCCCTGGTGATGGAACAGACAACAGTGAGGCTCCTCCCTCGGCTGATGTGTCAAGTCCATGTCCCTTTTCGGAGCTAAAATCTGTTGGCAGTCCGGGTACCGTAACATTAGGCCTTGCAAACACAGATTCACACCTGACCGATGTGCAGACGAATGTCTTGACTGGTATGCCTATTTTCTGCGGGGAAATTCGTTCTTATTTATCTTGTTTATAAGCACTCTTGGAATGGGCTGAGCGAACTTGAGTGATCTTGACTTGGGTTCGTATTACCACTTCAGTTTGAGCGATCTCTTGTGTTGAACTTATCTATATAAACTAGATGATGCTTGTTTGTGATACCTTTCTGTCAGATGGATGACTAAGTAATGCTTGGATTCTCTCTGTACAACATTGTGAACCAGTTATCGTTAATTGTGACGCCTTTTTGAAGCCTCTATGTCTTGGTTGATCTACCTAACTAGTCCGTCATTGCCCTTCTCCGGTTCTCGAACCATCAACCTCGCTAACTCCTGAACAAAACTTTGCGCTCGATGATTCTGGTGCAATTGGAAGTTCTTTAGGAATTTCAGATGGCAGTGTGATTTTACAAAAGCTATCCCGATCTACCTTCCAAATTCCCGAGACCCTTACTCAGGCTAGGGTAATAGCTGCTGAGGGAGTGGTTGAAGTGAGCTGACATCTTGTGGATAAAGCAATTTTGTTTACTTTTAATAAGTTAAAAATTTCTTTTATTTAGGCGTCTTCCGTTCGTTCATCAAGTAATAATGGATGCATGAAAAGTGAAGTCATTTACTCCCCTACTTCCTCCGATTCGTGTACTGAACCACTGACAAATGAAGAATTAAGTCGTGATTACGAGATGCCGCGTGTCTTTAACTTTCCTCCAACGAGGCGATCAAGTTTTTCCCCTTCTTCTTCGTCACTTTCATCGTCTTCACCATCATCTTCCTCTTCTTCACCAGTTACCGACTCCTCAAAAGCTGCCATTCCCTCAGTACCGGTAATTGTGACTTCATCGTCTCTTCCCATTCCTTCGCAATTGCCTGTTCAAGAGCCGCCTTCCGACGTAATTTTTACCTTACGAACTCGTTAGATTTATTTTGGCAATTTTTTTAATTTCCAAGGCATTCAATGGACTAAAGCTAAATTACGCATTGTGAACCGCTGGTTGACGTTGTTTTATTTTCTCCATTTACACTCCTATTATTAGCACTCGTCTCGTGCCTCGTCCCCATTACCCGGGTCATTGGCATCCCGACAACCATCGTCTATCAACGGTCATGCTACTGGGTCTGCCGAAGCCTCCCACACTCCGACTGTTGGTGCTAGTGGCGGTATTCGCATAAAAATTCGTCTGGGTGGTCCTGAAGGCGAAACTCTGAGTGTCCGTTCCAGCGAGCCTGCTATCACTAACACCAACTCTAGTTCATCGACAAGCAGTAGTAGCGTCTCATCCCCTCTCAGCTCCACCCAAGTTTCCGATGAGGAAGCTATTGCTAGACGTCACTCGGCCATCCCACCTGCACTTGTTGCGAAAGGAAAACGACATGAACCTACGTCATCATTCGGCTCTCTTGGTAAAACACAGCTTCGCGCCCCTACTATGCCTCAGCAGGCGTCTCTGGGCGTCAAAACTCCCAAATTGTAAGAATGTACTCGTGCCAATTGTGCATTAATTGCGCGTGAGAATTTTTTAGCAGGTTTCAAATCTACTTATGTTCATGTCTAATTAATGATGATTTCCTTCTGCCTTTTAGAGTTATTAAGTTCGGTAGTGATGAGCACGGATCTACTAGCATCGTACGGTCTTTGGATCAGCAAGTATTATGCCTTAAGTCTGTCCTCGCTCAGGAAAAATTACGTGGCAGTAGCATCAGTAGTTTGGGAAGCAGTAGCTCGAGCTCTACAAGCCAGACCACGGATGATGAGGATGTAACTCCTGTCTCAAGACCTCCTCATCTGCCTGTATTAGAAAGACTTCCAGCTACAAGAACTAGTAATCGTTCATCTCAGCCGCCAGCACTTTCCCTACTGAAAGACACTTCCAAAATGACGTCATCTAGTTCTGACTGTCGGAAATTACCTCCACAGCTTCGACCTCTGAATATCATTCCACCTTCACTTCCGGTACTAAAGTCGTCATTTGGTCCATCAAAAACCGTATGTTCACCTGCTTCATCATTTGGACGTAAGTCAAAAAGTTTTTAATTTGCGGATTTGGCTTTTGATTTATCCAATGTGGTTGAATTCGTAATCCCAGATTGTAGTACGAAATCGTCTTCCAAGTGTGGGAAAAAGGCATCGCGGAAGGGGTATACGTCACAATCACCACCGAAAAGTGGAGCTTCACACACAACACTTGGTAAACGGGTTTTGGTCGATTCAGTCTTCTCTGACGACGACGAGGAGGATGTGCTCGCCAGCACTGGGGAAAATCGAAGCATTCGTTCACGCGACAGCCATCGACTTCATGGCCAATGTCGATATGGTAGTAAGAAGCGGAAAATTGGGGGCGAAAAGCTTCGAGCATCAAGTCAGATCCACCCTCCCACTACTCAGATTATTGCTGCCTCGGCTGGAACCTCCTATTACTTTGTGAGGATTGATCTTACATTTGTCGTTTGCATGTTTGCAAATAATATCTGACTACCTAGACTGGGATAGTTAACACAGTTAACCTAATTATGCATGCTTTCATTTTGTTGATTCAAAGCTAATCCTATTACTTAACTGTTAGAACAACGCCGGGGAGCAGATATGGCTTTGTCCCATTTGCCGCAATGAGGATGACGGCAACCTCATGGTAGGATGCGACAGCTGTGATGACTGGTACCACAGGTATTCTTCACTTTTTCTACTTTCACATTAGCATTATTATGAGTTTTTGATCACTGTTTTGCTTTTGTGAACCTACAGTAGTTGCCTGGGCTTATCGAAGGAACCTGATTCCGCTCAATGGTTCTGCCCGAAATGCTTACGTGAGCGCCTTGACAAATCGATAACACACTCAAGCAATGCCAAAAGGCGATCGAGGAAATCTGTCAGCTCGCGCCATTGTAGAAAATGAGTGCTCTGCCTATCATTGACGTTCTGGATGTGTTCATGAGTACACCGCGTAAATTGAGTTGTTTCGTCTCCGTGGTTGGTTGGTTGTGGTACTTGGGTTGGGGTGGGGCGCACTGTCTAACGGCTGCTGGACGAAAGTGGGGGGAGTTCCGATATTTAAGGGATTTCGCTTGATGGTTAAGGTGGGGTTCGGTTATTGTTATACATTTTTGTAACTGTGTTCCTTTAAAATCATCTTGTTTAAATTAGTCACATTACCCTTGAGAATCCAATAAAACTACAGTTAATATTCCAGTTTGAGGGTTTGTTTCAATTGGGTGTCGTTTGTGTAGGTGCTTTAATGTCGGGGTAGAGTTAATCAACATCCGTAAATGGCTGTCAAAAAAATCAAAGATAGTGGGAACGAAATATCAATAAATCTTAACAGGAATAGGAAATTTCGATTCCACCTCTTCGAAAGGTGCTCCGGTGGAGTATTGAACCTTCGATTTGATTCTACGGTTCTGGAGAGTTACTATACACTCTGCTCGTTCCCTCACTCTCTGTCTAGATTTCGAATAGCAGTTTCGTATTTCGCCCTTGTGTGCGGAACATGGATGATCTTTTTTGCTACTTCTGGAACAGAACAATGGATGGTATATGTTGCTGGAGCTGCTACGGGTCTTATGGTGGCGATTGTTCTGTTTGTGCTTACATGTTCAAAGGTCATATTTGAGAAGAACTTTCTCGTGCTGTACATAATACTTGCATTATTCTTCAGTTTGCTATTTTTACTTGCATTTGTTCCTTCGACTGTCGGTGTTTCTTCCGCATTTAATGCCAGTCTGATTGTTCAATTACTTCTGACAATCTACATCAATATTCCTCTTCGCCTTTGGCAAGTAATGCTAATTTGTGGACCTGTAAGCGTTTTGCACGTGGTATTATCGTGTACAGTTTGCGGAAAGATAAATTCGCGATTAACCTGCATATACATAATCTTACATTGCTGCATTCATATGGTTGGATTCGTACAGCATATTTTATCCCAGGTGAGTTTTATATCAAGTAGCCTTAGCCATGCTAGTGTTGCCATTCATCATTTTTCCAGGTGAACAGAGACATGCCTGCCTATTTTAGCAAGCTTATTGCTTGCTGAAAGTTTTTTTTTGCACTCGACCATAAATAGAACAGATTTGATGAATCCTTTAATTGGGTGATCGTTTCCATTTCCTGTTTCGTTTGCTAATGGGAAGTGAGACAGCCCCTGTAGAGCTCTTGCTGTGTTTTTATAATGTTCTACTTTCCGTTGATGCATAATCGTCGCATAAATTGCTGTCGCTATCCACTTGAGTAATCAGGCTAGTTTCTCATCTACTTTGCATGTAAACCTGATGGTGACATTCGAAATGAACTCATTTGGCGCAGGGCATGATACATATCTGTTCACCAAATCTCTGTGTCCACGACCTCTCTTATTTTAGCTTGTACGTTGATTTTGACCCCCTGGTTTATTCAACAGGTAATTCCTTAACTAAAAAACCTCTGAATCTTTCCTCGCGCGTTGTCTTATTCAAGTCCTAACGCAATAATGCTGAACCCACAGTATCTATCTAAAACCTTTCGTTTTGGTCCTTTCTTGGCATTTTGATTTGCTGAATGGTACTTATTTTAGTAGTCTTGTTCTTATAAGTGTTTGTTCCTACTTTGAACTGGAGCTATTGCCAGGTGTTTTCTGCATTATGATTTGCGTTACTTTAGCCTTAGTACTTCGCCATAGCGTGTTATTTCATGTTGTCTTGTAGTCATTTGGACTCAATTATTTTATATGAATATTAGATAGCTGGGTTACACCTTTGTGCCCATGAACTCAGAAATTGACGGTTGAATAAATATCATCGTGCAGAGGATATGTACAATTCTCGGGACCTTTTTAATCATGTATTCTCAAACATTGTCACAAGTAGTTGGCGTCTTTTGGATCTAAATCATTTTTCAACTTCAATATATGGGGTCTTTACTAAGCCTTTAAATATCTTGGGTCTAAGCAAAAACCCAAACGCACTTTTTGATATTGCAATGCTGTATCTGAAGTCGTAAAGTTGAATTAGGAGTACCGTTCTAAATTCGAAGTATTTTTTGAAATCTAAACGCATCTTTTGTACATGGGACAAATTTTAGGAAAAGAGCTCTACTCGTATTAAAGCTATCGCACGTTTAGGTACGACGCCGCTCAACATTTATGCGCCTTGGTCACAGTGCTCTAATGCGCAAGGCCTTAGAGAAAGAGCAGCAAACCCAAAATGAAATGATCCAGTCTTTAATGCCTCAGAAGGTTGCACTCGAAGTAATGCAGGGCTCCTACAACAGCGAAGATGAAGATGAGTCGAACGACGATGAAGGCGACAGTGAGCTGCGAATGGCCACCTTTCGTAAGGGAAAGAAGGACGCAAAACCTGCCATTCGTGGGAAGATAAATGTCAAGGAAGGGGGGAGCGCCAGCTTCTCTGACGATACAGATGATTATAGTGCTAATGAAAGCGAACCCTTGAAAGCGATGGAGGCTAGTACATGTAAGCGAAACGACATTAGTCTACGTATTTGTTGATTTAAATCTTGAATGCTTGAATAACAATGTAAGAGAATGTGTTTCAATTTCGACAAACGTGTCGCTTTTGTATTTTAGGTTTCTCTTGCAGGCTGATTCTAATTCCTTGCAAGTTGCAGATGTATAGCAAGGGTACTTAGGTGGAAATTGGCAAATCACTTTAGGTATTAAGGTTTTCCTGTGTGTATTAATCTAAAGAAGTCATCTGCATTTCTGTCGTCCTCAAGTGGATTGTCTTTGTTGGTGTTAGACCTCGAATTTTGCATTAGTTAGGTCATGCTTACATAATCTGTCAAAGTCTATGCCAGCAATTAGTGTTTAGTGGCAGTTTGACCTGCACTAAGTTAAAAGCCACCCACTGTTCGTCTGGTATGGACACTCAGGCTTGCTGCTTGTTTTTGGTTGTTTTTCGAAGGAAGCACTGGTTTTAACTCACATGTATGTTCATTTTAGCTTTACACACAGGTTATAATGGGTTGTATGCACAAGTATATTTTCTCATATGTCTACGTCACGAATGGTAGTACTAGAGTTTATTTCGGCTCAATATTTATCCTTCGTCCCTTTTCAACTTCCTAATTCATGGCTAATTCCATTGTATTTTTTTTTGCGTTTTTAAACCTTTTGCCTTAGCTAAAAAAAATGACTCACAATAAGCAGAAGGCTGAAAGCCACCTTCTTAGGATTCATGATTTAGTTTACTTCTACTTTTTCCGTCCCTGTTACTGTTGTCAGTGTAAGGTTTTGTTTCCTCTATCAGTGTTCGGTTTGCACAGCAAAATTTGCATAGTGGACCAACTTAACTGTACAGATGCACTATGCTTACTGCCCATGGACACATCCAATTTATTTACTACTGGCCTCAATTTTTTAAAGCGTCCTCGTAAAAACCTGTTTCCTGTCCTACTGCCCATTACTTGTCCTAATGCATCGCTTAAATGTGGATTTTAAAGTCGTTGGATTTCGTTTGTCGTAAAGAAAGGCATAAATCTACAATAGAATGTTGGTGTTCACTTGTCGCCAAGTAGTTATTCAAAAGTCAAAATTTCTCCCTTACCGGTGATCTTTCTGTTGCTTATTTCGGTGTCTCGATACAGATTTACTAAGTCAATAAAATTTCGTTAGAATTGAAGAGGAATAACGCTGGGAAGATTATTGCCATTGCAAAGAAAATTCGAATGTGATGTTGCATAAGGCTTCTATGGATTGAGAACTTACATGATAGGATATTTGCCCTTAACTATCGAGAATGGCTCCTTGTTTTGAATCAATTGAATTGCGCTTATGTTAGAATACTTTTCAAGATTGGAACATTTTAGTCTGAATAACTATCTTAGAGACTGGAGCGAAAATTTCTGGATGCGTTCAATTCGGGGTCCGGCTGTTCTTCTTCATTGCACCAGCTTTCTACCACTGTTAATACCATCAATAATCTTTTTTATAATCCTACTCCTTCCGTCTTCGAGTATATTTACCACGATTTGGCTTCGAGATACGGGTTATGTTGCTAGTGGTACCTACAATTCAATGTTTTTGATCCTTTGTAAGACTAAGGAAATATCGAGAACGAACAGTTTTAGTCAACTTGATTTTTTTAACTATGCTGTTGTATGTAGGCAAAATCCATTTATGAATTGCTCATAACTTCGTTTAAGTCGTGACGCATTAGCATTTCCGGTGCTGCCTCACATTTTCCTCATCGTTTGAAATTAAGTTTAAGCAAGTTTCCGACTTAAATTTTTTACTTTGTTAGCTTTTTAAAAACAATCCTTTACGCCCTACTAGCATACGTTGTTGCTTAATTCAATCGCATGTCTTATTATCTACCGAGTGCTTATTATATCCTTGAATTGAATTCGATGGGTTTGATTTTCATATTAACAGCATTACATTGTGCAGGAAATTTAGAAGTCGAAATATCATGTAGTGCCGAAGTCGCTACCACTGTTTACAGCATATTATTATTATTAGTATTTATGTTCCCTAGCATTCACCCTCGTGTTAATTTTTTTTCTGTAATTTGAACTAATTTTCCCATGGAATAATTTTGACTTGCCCAGTATACTGTATAAACTTCATTTCATGTACCTAATTTCAACCTATCGGTGGTCGACTAAGCAAATGGAACTCGCTTCTTTAACAGGCAATGACACACAGGTTGGGATTCGATGTATTTTCAGTTCACCAATTACTGGAATTCATCTTTGAGCGAATCTACGTTCCTTCTCTTCCCCCAGGCCTTTATTATTTTTTTCTTTACACAAAGCGGTGAAAACTGATCAAATGTTTAAACAGACCTTACATATTACATTGGTGGAAGATGCTGTGCCATCTGATGGGTAAAGTAGAAGTGTAATCCTAGGGCCTAACAGTATGGCGGAAACAGTTGATTGCTGATAGGTTGAGACTATCAAAGAACCCGATTGGTCGGCTGGCCGTGTGTAGCCAAGTTGGTCGATCCTTGGGGAAGCTGGAGCAAGGGTGATGCGCTTGTAAATGGGTTCCATTCCGCAACTATGGGATGCGCCTCAATCTCTTCTCCATTGTTTGCCATCTTGTTTTGCAGTGTTGTAACTTCAACTACCCTGATTCTGGTCGTTGAATTGTTCTTCCTTGGGGAAAACGATCACGATCTGTTGTCTCTTCATTTTTTTGTAATTTTGCGATCACAGTCTTGATAATATCACTGCACTGAAATTGGGCACATTCACTTAGCATCTAAAGCAACAGGAACGGTTTTCGATTTCGGTGTTGTTATTCCGCCTACATCTAGCAGAAGTCTGCGTTTTCTAGTTTACTCCACTTTATGTTTAAGACAATTATCAGTTTCCTTGAATCTAGGCATTTATATTTGAAGAAGTGATTGGCGATTGGCTCTGATGTGCTGATTGTTTGAATGTAAATTCTTTGGCTACCATCTGACTTCTACGTGGTACTGTTGTTACCTTTATTTCATATGCTTGAATTTATTTCTTGCCATTGTCTGCTTCACACTGAGCAGGTGTTTACAATTTTATTCGAAGTATAAGCCTGTGTAGCATCATTAAAGTCGACTCGTCTCACAATCAAGTATGCCACTATTTCAAAAATGAATCTTTGTCTGTGCAGTCTTAATTCTATTCGAAAGCTATATGGGTCTACTGGAATATAACTCGCCGTCGATCTCTTCTACCTTGGCTTGTCAACAAAACGATTGTACTTCTCCAATCAATTACGAATGTGTTCAAGTTTACTTTTCAAGGCTCGATAGAGTTGAAATCTACTCACTGTGTTCGAGAATATCGGGTCGTCTCCTGGATGAATCTTTTCATCCGTTTATTTTTGCAGCCCGCAGGGAACATAGAGGACACGATCGGGATGGCAGGATTGTAGCTACATCCAACCTGTCACGATCTCCACAAGTACATGCTGTGAAATTCCGCAAATTTCACGTCAGTCAAATGGAAAATGTCAGCATCCTCTTCGCTGATATCGTGGGGTTCACCAACATGAGCTCCAACAAGTCTGCCTCACAACTTTTGCTTCTCCTCAACGATCTCTTTGGCCGGTAAGATCTTGGTACCCCATTACTTTGTGGAAGTGGTGCCTTTTTGAGTTGGTGAATTTTATCATAGTTACATGAACACTTTCAATGGTAATAATGCCTTTGCAGTAGATCAGCAACTTTTTATATTCTCTTGCTTTGATAAATAGCGTAGCCATATCTGGCAATAGTATTCCAATCTCTTACAGACATTTGCCGTTATCAAACACCATCTTGTCTACACGCCATTTTATTCAAGCTACTTCAGAATACCTGCTCAAAACTAATAGTAGTAGCAGTAGGGATACTTCCTTTTGCAAATGCTAGTGAATTGTTATTTGCGTCACACTTATTAATAACAATAAATTGATGTCACTGTTACAATCCGAGATCACTATTGAGAAGAATGTTCTAGCATACCTATAACATTCCTTGTACGATCCCGAAAGCTTTAGTACCGCTTATCCATTTCCCGTCACAGGTTCGACAGCCTTTGTGAACTCAACCAATGTGAGAAGATAGCGACGTTGGGCGACTGCTATTACTGCGTTTCTGGATGCCCCAACGCCGTACCTGACCACGCAGAGAGAATTGTTGAAATGGGACGATCTATGTGTGTTGCCATTCAGCAGTTTGACAACGACCACGCTGAACAGGTATGGCCCTTCATTTCATCACTGATTGTTGAAACATGACTTCCTTTGATGGTGCCACTAGTTTGATATTGTCAAGATTTTGAAAGTTATCATTTTGTTACTGTGAATAACCTTGCTTTTAAAGACAGTTCATTTTAGAGACACTCACTATTACTCTCGTTAGCACTGTTGGGTTTTTCTTGTTTAAATCCGATTGATAGTCGCCTCTACGGATGAAAAAATGAAATTGCTGCGTTCCTAATCTATCTGCTGAACGGTTTCGATGTCAGGTGAACATGCGTGTCGGAGTGCATACCGGAAAGGTGATTTGCGGGTTGGTTGGAACACGCCGCTTCAAATTTGACGTCTGGTCAAATGATGTCACTCTGGCTAATCAAATGGAGTCTTCAGGTAAGGCAGGTAAAGTGCACATCTCCGAAACCACTTTGGAATTTGTCAAAGACATCTACGAAGTTTCGGATGGAGAACCCGTTCCTGGTACGTGAGAGCACAGCTGCTAAAGCATTTTGTGTTCTGCTCATTTATCGACATGGCATTTTTTTGTAGACATTCGTAAAGTGAAAGTGTTAGTGGAATACTATAACAAAGAGGATCAACGTTACGCTATTAAGCATACCCAAGATCAAGCTCGTAAGTTACATTCCCATTCGCAAAGTCCACCGCTTTGACGTGAGCACCTAGCGCATTGCATCAGTTTAACTGCGCTGTTAAAATACTCCAGAATATTGACAAAGTATTAGCTCTTTGCATTTTCTAAATTTCTTTACATTCGTGTATCGCCCTGAAACTACAACTTTTCCTTTCACGCACGAAACTTATGCATGCGCCAGCTTTTTTTTGGATTCTTCCTTTTCTCTCGTTTTGATTATGTAGAAATAGAATGCACGAATGATGTGCAAAAGAAGTGAAGGCACTTGGTGGCTCTTGACACCTTTTTGGACTGAGTCATTTAACAGACGGGATGACCAATAATCTTGTTGTTTGCTATCTACAAACACACCTGTAAATTTCCTTACGTTTGTTAAATAACTAAAATTGTTATGCAGTTGGTGTTCGACAGTCAGTGATACTATTTTTCTTAATTGTCCTAATTCTACTTGTCAATTTGCCATTGTGCTTGCGGATACCTTTATGTGCAAGCACCTTCTGATTATTTTAGGTAAAAGTCTAGTATTGATGCCAATATTCTCCGTAAATGTGCTAACGTTCTAATATCTCTGTCCGAATCTAATGAAATTGTGAAATTACTTATAGCTCATCCCAAGCCCATCGCAATGATCACGGCTATGCTGGTGGAAATGAAGTGTGCACGTCATAACATCGACTTGAGATGCCATCAAACGTTGCCCTTTTTAATACACTCCTTTCCTTATTTTAACATTACCATATTTTTTCACCAAAATTCGAATTCATTCTGTTTTTTCTTCGTCCGTGCATTTGGCCACCCTCATATACCCGCAAGATGTGGGACAAGAGGTGCACCTCGATGCCTCGAAGTTATGAGTTTTACATTATCCAGTGTCACCGCTTTTGCTGGTGGCTGTTTGATCAGCTCGCACTGCGAAGTCCCATAGCTCTGCAACACTCAGCGTATTTTGGCTGCCTCTTGGTAGATGGAATCGCCTCTAAGTTATCTGTTGTTTGTATTTCCTTTAGTTATTAAAACCTACTTCATTGAGAGGCGTTTCGACAACAAGCCAATTATCACGCTAATTAAGGTACGTTCAACCAACATAATATCGTATCCTCACTAGTTTGCCTTAGAAACCCTATCTTCCGTGCTAGTTTTGTTTATTACCCTTTCCCAATCAAATAAATCCTACTTTTTCCGCAATCATCTTGCTTCTTTTGATCTATTAAAGCCTATTCATAACCGCGATCACGTCTCTTTGAATGGATTTGCAGTGCAGTCTAAAACATTACTTCTTGGCTTTAATGTTTATGATCCGTTGAGAATGTGCCTACTTTAATAGCTATCCTGATTTTTTATTTTTAAATATGAATTCTAGTCATCCATCTTTTCCTTAAGCCCAAAATGCCTGTTTCTGCTAACGAGACAAACAACGCGCCGCCTTTTGCCAAGGACCAGCCGAAGACATCAGTCGACCCAGTCAACACATCGCCTACTGGGTCGAATGAGCTGACACTTGCAACGCCTCCCGGATCTGATGAACCGGAGGTGAGAGCTCGTGGATCCGATGTTGAGATGCTAGATGCTCTGTGGAATCTCTCCAAGCCAGAAGAGGTCTTCAAATTCCCACCAATTTCACGCTTTTCTCTTTGCTTTCTCTCGCAATCGCTTGAACAAACCTATCGGCGGCAGGTACTTCGTGTTCCCCGTCAATCCGTTCTCATTACCCTCGCAACACCCCGTCTAACTCCTGTTACCAACGGGCTGGCTCATTTCCTCTTCTTCCTCCTCGTCTCATCAGCCTGTTTCATTAACTTTCCAAATTTAACGAACTATCATCTAATTCTCCTGATACCCTTAGTTGTATTTGTGCTGGCCCTTTGTGTTAACTGCCTTTTTATGGCCATTGTTTTTTCGGACTTGCTTGCATGGGGAGGCTTCTGTCCCTCCGCAAAGCATCCTCTGCAGCGCATCTATCGGGTTTTATTCAGCTGGTATGTGAGGAACATCATTGGGGTGCTGATGCTATGTAGCCCTGCAGCTTTTGTGCTTGCCAATTTCCAAATTCGTCTTTTTTGGTTCAGTCGATCAGCGGATGTCGCGGCAGTGGCGGATTTCTCAACCGGAGAATACCGGATGGTTCATGGGATCCTGTTCACTTTCATGCTTTTCAATTTGACGCTGTTTCCAAACTATTCTTCGTGGGCAAAATCGCTCTCAGCAATGACGTTATGCATCATTGCTTGCTTGCTGGTACATTGGCCGTTCGCGGGTTTATCCTATAAATCCTCTGACCAAGTGGCTGGATTTTCTGCTATAACCACGGCTAGAGACTTAAGCACTTCTCCTATCTGGTTGGCTGCTGCTGAAAGTAGTCTGTTCCCTTGGGAAATGACCGTTATACTTGTCTTGAACCTTATCCTCATATTCTTCCTCAATCGCGACATCGACATCAGCTTTCGTGTCTCCTTCAACCGCGATTTTGAAGCAAGTCGTGCAAAGGAGGCCATCACTCGAGAAAAGATGCAGGGCGAGTGGCTGCTGGAAAATATCATTCCACGCTTTGTACTGACGGACCTGAGGAAGACTAACAAGTACTCTCAGCATGTAACCGATGCTGCTGTTATGTTCGCGTCGATAGCCAACTTTTCAGAGTTCTATGATGAGCAGTACCAAGGAGGACAGGAGATGTTGCGAGTCCTAAACGAGATTTTTGCGGATTTTGAACACCTTCTCTCCTCTGTGAGATTCAAAGACGTGGAGAAGATCAAGACGATTGCCGAGTGTTTCATGGCCGCATCAGGCTTAAATTTGGTTCAACGTGCACAGAATAAGTCAACAGATGATCATTTGTGTGCCCTAATGGACTTTGCCATTGAACTTCTTAAGACATTGGATGACTTCAACCGACAAATGTTTAACTTTCAATTCGAGTTAAAAATCGGCTACAATATCGGAGAAGTGACAGCAGGTGTTATCGGCACGACAAAGCTGCTCTACGATATTTGGGGAGATACTGTGAACGTCGCGAGTCGGATGTATTCGACGGGCCAGAAGGGTCGGGTACAAGTGACCGAGGATGTCGCATGGCGGCTCACTAAACACTACGAATTCGAGTATCGTGGTAACGTTTTCGTCAAGGGTAAAGGAGAGATGCGTACTCATCTCCTCGTCGGTCGAAAGGAGGCAAACTCGCAATAACGTGAGGATTCATGTTAGGTTAACATCATATCCTTTACTTAGGTCGGGGAGCTCCCAGATCGTGCATTCATTACGATCTCTACTGTAGTTTCGCTGTTTACGTCTGTACTCCCCCATCTGTGTTGTCATTGCTTTACGATTTTCTTAATTCCCCATCTTTCTAACATCAAAAGCTTCTGTTACTTGAAAAACTAATTGGTTCATCATTTGCTTCAAAAAATATCAACAATCATCATTTATCCTTCACAAGGTGTGTTGGAACACCACGGAATCGCGGATTTCCATTTTCAGAGCATTAAAACACAAAGACACAATAACTCTCAAGTAGCGTCTATCAGCTGCAACAATATCAATTAGGTTCACCTTATGAACCGTATTTCAAGCTTATCACAATAGCCTATTTCTCCAAAAGATTGAGGTAGATTTTCCAGATCAGTTTGTGACCCTTATTACAGTTTTGTCACGTTTATAATAGTGATACGAAGCATGTTTTTCACAACTGGTTAAGAGGTCATGAGATGTCGTTAGCTGATTGTGTAGCTATTTACTGCCTCTCACTAGCAGTTGTGATCCTCCAGGTAATGTTTCCTGTGCATGCCTCAAGATCAAAGACCGCGTTCTTTGACTAATACCACTGATTAGCGGCACAGTAGCTGGACTCATCCAAGGACCGAAATTCCTCTTCCACCTAAGGACATCCACATTACGCCGTGCCTGACGACATCCAATTCGAGAAACAAAACTGTCAGGCAACGATAGTCACTCAACATCATCTAAGGAAGATGCCTTGGATATGGGCCTGGATTCTAGTAAATGGTGGGGCCAAATATTTAAAGATAAGAAACAGATTAAAAGGTTCTAATGTACAGTTTATTATTATAGTGACACATTTTCGGTAGGACTTTTTGGCAACGGTGGTTGATCAGAATTGAGACCCTTAAACACGCTGGCTTGTAGGGGCATGTTCCTACTTATCGAAAAATCAATAATCAAGGTGGCTAGTCGCCGATGTAGAGTCGCAATGTTGGAGTAGATGCAAGCAGAAAAGGCTTCAATACTAGTGAAATCCATACCCGTGTAGGCATCATAGATGGACGAGGCATTACCCACATCAGGAGTGATCGTGGCGTCATCTTCAAAGTCGTGTTCATTTTCCATCGGATATGGGAAAGCATGTAAAGAACCGCCCGAATTAACACGTGATGGATCAACTTCGTTAAATCTGAAGAGTGAGCGCAGAAAAGTGATCACCTCTTCTCGAATGGAGTCACAGAAAGTGTTAAGGACTTCATCGGAGCCAAGGAAACCCCATGCCATGGCAGATGCGACTGTCTCTACTACGCGGTAGTAGAGCGAGAAAAAGCCATCCGGATGCTTGAGTAGCTTGCGCTTCGCAGCCATGAGAGTCCATACAGCCGAATCGAGAGCAGAGCGTTTGAAGCCAGGGCTCAGCCACGTGTTGCGCGTCAACGCCAGGATGGAAGAAGGAGGATTACTCAGGATTTCAAGGGCGTCTATCAGGATACGATCAAAAAATATGTCATAAAAATTTGGTGCCCGGACGTCCTTGCTTGCCAGTTCGTCGACAAAATTAGCGAGATTCTCAGGATCCTTAGTCGATCGCAAATATCCTAGTAGAGACCTAAAAGCCAAAAAATAGTATGGAACCGTGTTCAAAGCTTAAAGCTCGTCACGGGGATAAAATGCTCCATATTTACTTTCCAGAATTATAAGTCGAAATTTTGAGAACTGTTAATGAAGATGTGGAATAAAAAACGGCTCAAAACCATGTTAAACACTCTCAAAAAGCCGACAGTTAACGTACTCATAAGCTTCTTCAAACTCCATGGTTCCGCACCCAAGACAAATGAGGGCACCACACGCTAGGGATTCTCCAGCTTGCGCAAGCCAAGCAACCTGTTCAGCATGGGCAAAGATGTAATCGAACCCGCGTCGAACACATACTAATTTGCCAATATACTCAATATCCGACCGGCAATTCATCATTTCTGTGCGAAGAGCTCTGTGGAAGAAGAGAGTATCTAATAGGCTGCGAGATAGGTGAGCAAATGCACTTCCGAAAGAAGTAAGTCGGAGTTCAGAGCAGTCGATGACTGCAATGAGCTAAACATTTTAAGGAACGGCGCAACAAATATGAATGCAACTCTAAAGATGCTAAAATTGTTAACAGCTGAACATGATTAAAATTTAAGGAATGCTTAAATTTATAAGCACAGCTGGAGAGAGAGCACTAACAATGGAAGGTCAGCACACCTAAAAGTAACATTGCCTTCGTCCAGCTCCTTCAAGGCACTGCGGTAAAATGGCCGATGAAAATTAGAGGAAATCTGCACTTCGAGTTCAGAGAAGTCAATTTCTTCAACAGCAGAAAAGTATGACTCAGTCTCAATGTCAGAAAGTGAATCAACGCCTTGAAGTTCGGACGCAAATACAGGAACTTCCTGAATAAAAGCACGCTTGAATCGTTCTCTTAAAAGATATGACGTCTCTAAAAAACTTTGCAACTCTCTTACGAAAACATCAGCACTTGAATCTTTCAAATTAAACTGCTGAATTGTGCGAGTAATCTTACTCATGCAGTCCTCTAGTTGGTCAACAATTTTGTTTAATGCTTCAAGACCAATCATCCCACAATCCGCGGCAAGGGAGGTGATTGTTGAAACTGAGGTGCGATGAGAAAGTACTCTGCTACCGTTTGGTACGGCAGCTATAGGCGACATAGTTAAGGTGGCATCAAGGCGATGTCGAGATGCACATGAAACGTCAGAGCCAAGAATTCCAAGCTTGACATGATCCGAAGGGACACCATTTTGACTTGATTTACCAAAGAAAATGCGCCTGAGTAACCACCACGAACATATAGCTGCGGCTCCCCCAACAAATACGACTAGAGCAGCATTTAAAGACGGTCTACGAATCCGTATTATCCAATGCTTTGTCATTAGGCAATATATAAAGTCAGAAGCATTTTAAGGATTTGAAAGACCCTCACACGAAGAGCCCATACTCGATTGAGCTGAGCAGAATAGGCTAGGAAGGACTAGGTCGAAGAGAAGTAGGGATGCGGCGAAATGCATGACTCAAGAAAGTTGTTTAATTTTTAAAAGTACAACTTTACAAAGTGCCAAAACAATTATAAGCTAAGAACCAATGCGAAGAACCACAATAAGATGGCATAATTTGAAGATTAGTGGCTACAAGAAGCAAAATTGAATAATGAATTTGCTTATCTTTTGATGCTTGAAAGTGGCAATAACTGCTCATGGAAGACAGGCTATGCAAGATGATTATGATGATATTCAATCAGCGAAATTTTTCACAGCTACAGAGTAACCCAAACACAAACTTATAGATAAAATACGCTTAAACACGGTCGTTTTCGAAGTAATTTTAATGATGCACAGTAATTTCTGTAAAGTTAAAGCGATTTAAAATTAACCCAACTTTACAAAATAATTGTTTGGTTTTTTGTTACAATAACAAAAACTGCAGCCTCTTGTTTGCATAAGTGACAATTGGCAACAATTTCGAGGCTGCTTAGCATGGTTGTCGATGTGTCTGCTCCGAAGCCTTTTTCAGCCTCCGCTCACT
>UYWX01000311.1:0-19169 GCA_900622495.1 Hydatigera taeniaeformis
ATGTCACCTTTGGGCATCTCTTTAGCTTGGTTCTCAAAATTCGTCATCTCCTTGCTAATCAATGCCACAGTGTCTCTTTGAGATGGCATCAACTCTGGATCCAGCTGAAGCTGCTGAGGAGACCAAGTACGGTTCCTCAGTCTCATGCTCTCTGTCGACTGGCGCAGTTGGCTCGGGGGTTCTTTCTTGTATTACCGAATATGTTGTGATGGCTGGTGCGGAAGTTACACCAAGGGGAGTACCGAGGACGCCGTTCAAATGAAGATAGGGGCAGTGTAATACTTTGTTAATGTGACTACCTGACGTATGGCGGTCATCTTAGAATTTGTCTGGCCCCTGTACATGTGAGCTGGCCTTGGGCTACGTCCAGGTCCCACTTTCCCTATCGTCTTCTGAATACATATATCCAGCTGCACTTACTGACTTCTTATTACCGACCAGCAATTTCAGGACGCTACGTCCGTTTCTTGTTTATTTAAATGTTCATTATGGAATTCATTCTTAGTTGCGTTTTTTATTTAACAAATTTTTGTTTTTAACCATAAATAATCAAATTCTTAATCACCTTCGTTGTTTACACGTGGGTTTTCAACTCGATGGTTGTAGTGTGCCAATTTATTAAATCACACGATGATTTTGTGTCATGGCAATAATATCTGCTATATATCGAAAAATTAGGCGTTGCCATAAGCCATTTTTCGTTTTTGTTGGAAGACCTTGACGCCCCGCTGAATGTGGTTCTTTCCGTAGACGATTTACTAGTGATGAACGCAGATCTCTATTGTGTTTTTATGATATGCAGAAATGTAATGCGATTGCTCGAACCTCTTGGATGCTATTAAACTCTGACTTCTGCCGTCCTTTAAATTCGTGCTTAATACTATTTAATCATACATATTTTAATGGCAGCCGTATCAACAACTATAAGTTACACAGTTCTTTAAATATGCACACGTCCATCTAACTTTGGTGTAGCCATTTTTTTTAAATTTTCTAATGCTATATTTAAAACAATTGCAGTCTAGGATTTTAGCCTAGCTTTAGGCTTGGAATTTTTCGCATTGATTATTATTTTTTATCAGCTTCTACTGTTGAAATATCATCCATTTTGTTTCAATAATTTGTAGATTTATTCTTTCTTTTAGACGTCCTTACTTTAAGAATGAGTGTTCTTCAACGGGAACTACACATACGCAGTTTGGTATGCTAACTACCCTCAAATGATCCTTATTTTTAGAACGTTATCGACTTTTGTTTAAGTTCTGACTCATCGAAACAATATTTCCTAATTTTAAGAAAATTTTCCCCTTTTCATACACACAGAATTGTTCTTAATTTCCGGTCAAATTGCAAGACCGAACTCTTGTTTGAGAAAACGAAGTCTAACTATTTTAAAGTATCACAATGCTTAGCTGAAAAGCATGGTGATAAAACGACCTTTTCAGTGTACATGGAATTTACACCAGAGGACCTGTCGAAATACACCCATGAATCAGTTATTAGGAAAGATGGCAAACCAATATTGCTAATTATCCTCGCTCTTTTGGAATCACATAAAATCTTCGGACCCACTACAGCCACCTTTTCCAGATGCCTCGTAAATGAAGAGTCTCAGAAAATCCTCACGTTTATTTCCACTTTCCAGTCTCCATCTAAATTCAGAGCAACAGCATTTGGGTAAGAACACGTTATGGATTTACCTCAAGTCCCTTCTCGGTTCACCCATCTCATGGCATAATATCTGCTACCAACGAAGCTCGACTTCTCGTCACATTTGTTCCAGGCGAGATGTCAGTTCAACAAGGCCTCCTCATCTTTGTTTGTGAAGGTTATTCAAATATACCTTTTGCGTCTACTTGTACAGGTGAAGAACTTGTGTGTGAGCTTAATGGCGAGGGTTACGAAGCAGCAGTTGCACTTTCTCAGTCTTTCATAAATTTGCCAGATACATTGATAGGCACCCATAGTTTTGCTTCCCTTACTATTCGAAATGACAGTGACCAGACAGTAAATTTCAAATGGAGTTTGCCGGTATAGTTGTTCTAATAACATATATTCGTAGGAATTTTCCGACGCCTTCCTCTTGCAACCTCTGGATGGGATTTTGATGCCAAGATCTTTGCGGAACCTTGCCATTACTTTTAATCCAGATTTAGAAAAGGAATTCGTCTCAACAGCATTCTGCTCCGTAACCGGGCTTAAAGAACCACTAAAGCTATCCCTCTGCGGTGAAGGTAGAGGACCAGAAATTGAGTTTTCCTTTACCTCACTGAATGTTGGCAAGATTTTGGTAACGACAAAGAAAGCTCTTGACCTGGTACTGCATAACAGAAGTGATATTGAGGCATCATACTCTATGCATTTACACTCGGATGATTATGAAGTTATGCCACTAGAAGGCATCGTAGTCGCCAACGGATATCAAGTCGTTACAGTGACTCTTCGGTCGTTGTATTTGGGACCGTTTACGCACTGCATTGACATTGAGATATCGGGGAGTTTGAGAATGAAAACCGTCAGCATAAGGTCAGTGTCTGAATCATTTCATTTTCAACCTTATAAGTGTACTAATAGAATGTTTTTTTTCTGACTGTTCAAGCGGTGAAGTCGTTCCTCCTGAATTGTTAATTGAACCATCCCCTTTGGACTTTGGGAGAGTGGCTTTCGGTTAGCTAACTGCTATTATCATATCCATCTTTGAGTCAGAAGTCTCCAAAGATCAACCTGCAAAACACCATAATGCTGACAGAGTTTATGTAGCGTTTGAAGGTTCTGCTATGCCTTGTGTTTAAATTTCCGCTATGGGATTCCTTAAAAATTATTTTTATGGATTTTGACCAGGTTTCGAGGTGACAAAAAAAATGACAGTGAAGAACCCATCCGCAATTCTCATTCCAGTTACTTTTGAGGTCGGAACTCATCTCCTCAAGGTCAGCCCATCGCAGGTCCTTCTACAAGGAATGGACGTCATTGAGGCAGAAATTACCTATTCTGCTGTCGATGTAGACATCACTGACAGTCGCATTTACATTAACATGAAGTCAGTGGGAAATATTTTCGAGATTCCAGTCGTCGCCAAGTGAGTGCTCAAATATACGATGACTTGCGGGCATAGATGCTGCGTTCCACAGATCCAAGCTCAATTTTCACAAATCGAACTCCAGTCCTGCTTCCTTAACCATCCACGAGAGTTTGCTGTTCATCTTCTGAATCCTTCCGATCTTCCCGCCATGTATCACGTTCAACCAAAGGAAAACATTAATGTTCACTTGGTGGTAACATCGTCGGAGGTACTACATGCTCTCAATGTGATTATGCGTGTATGCTAAATTCGCAATTACATCTTGCTACTTTTTCTTAAGGGTGTGCTGCCTCCAGGAGAGGTGACGATTGTATCCCTGAGAGCCTATGCAAAGGTTACAGGAGTTGTTCCTGCAAGACTAGAAATTTTGATTGATGGAGCCGATTATAATCCTCTGGTTAGTATCGATGACAAAAGTCCTTTTTTTATTTCTAACATTCATATGTATGACATACATTTCATAAGGACTGAACACAAACTCAACCCAACGCATTGGTTGGTCCTTGAATAGAGACGTCAAATATTATTTGAGCACATTTAGTAGAATATTCCGATGTGAATTTCGTATTTTTACTTGATTGATGTCGTGCAATGCGTGTGCATGTGTCCACTTAATACTTCCAATTGTCGCATACCTTGAGTCTTACTGAATTGATGCAGTTTTAAGTGATCTCTTCCTGGAGCTTCAACACGATTTCAAAGTGCTAATTGCTTTTAATAAATCTACATTGATTTTTCGTCTAAAATGCCAAATACGCTTTGGTCTGTAGCATTTCCTGATTGCTGTGATGCAAGTCGGCCTTCTCTACTTAGTTGCACCCATTCTCCTCCGACTTTAGAAAAATTTTCTACCAAAGAGATCCAACACCTGAGTTCACTGACCAGGGTTAGCTTCAGTATTCCAACTATTGCAATGTGTCTTCCAAAACTAGAAGCATCTGACTTAGAAAGACAAGTAATCTTTAAATACTAGAACAAATCGAGATCAATATCAATCACAAATATATTCAATATGATGGAAGATCATCATATGACACGAATGTTAGGCAGTTGGAATGTGAGAACGAGGAAAAATCAGAAATGGTTATAGACGATTTTCACTCCAGCAACTTCCATGACGAGCAATCCTTCGATTACCTTCTACTAAATTTTATTAAGTAGCAGTAGAAAAATTATTGATTTCACAGCGATCAGTTATTTGTTTTTACACTTTAGCAGCTTTGAAAAGGTAAACATTCTAATTTTGAGAAGTCCAAATGTAGGAGAAATGATGCTTGATTATACTGAACTAAAAAACAAGAAATAAAAAGAGTTTTTTATAAAGGTGGTTGAAGTTATCTGCTACTGTGTCGGCCCCGTCTTATTCGTAAAAGCGAAAAAGGTGGATTTCGGTGAGATTGAGGCTCTCACGCCCACGCAGCGTATCATACCGCTATCTAACGAGTCGCCGATTCCAGCACACTTGACAAACATTAGGGTAAGTTTTCGTATGGAATGACATATTTTAGGAAATGGGGATTTATTTATCACCTAGGCATTCCTTCGTCAACAAACTAAGACACTATCCCAACCTCAGACTGGGTTCTTATATTTATACTTTCCATCATAAAATGACTAATAGCTGGCTCACAAAAAAACAGCATGTTTATCGTCACCTCATCTTTTTTTCCGTTTTATCTATTACTATCATAGTCCTCCTTCCATTCTTGGCAGTTTTGTCCATACTTTTCATTCAAGGTGCAGAAATCTACCGTCTTTCATGTAAGCCCATCAGAAACGACAATACCGCCGTTCGGTAAAGGTGAGATTAAAGTAACTGCATGTGCCGACGAGGTCGATGTAAAACTTTCCGGTCTGCTGGAAATCTACGTGCAGAGCGCCGAGGCTTCTCCTTACACTCTACCACTGCAAGCCATCGGTGTTGGCAGTACAATCGTAATTGAACCGGAAATGTCACCGAACTTGTCTTTGGGTCAGCAGTTTGAATCACTGGTACAGACAAAAGTTTTTGCAATAAAGAATTGTGGAAGGCGTCAACAGCGTCTTGTCTGGACAACAGAAAACATCCTCTGCATTCAGAATGCGGAATCTAGGAAGGTATTACGAGAGAGTCTTCCATAACAGCAGTATAGAGCTCACTTTCTGTATGCTGCATCAATTTTATTGCAGAAGCCCAAGCATTCGGAATACCTAATTAAGTTAGATCCTCCAAAGTTTGAGCTGAAGTCTCTCCAAGGCGTAGACCTATCTTTGATGGTATCCTCCGGCAGGTAAGAGGTTAAACGGGAAGCACCCCGTTAAGGTAGGTTTCCTCGTTATGCAACCCAGGACTTCCCTTCATTATAGGCAAAGTAATGGACTTTTCACTCGATCTTACTTGACAGGCTTATCTTTTATTAATTTTGGCTTAACTGTACAGTATCTGGGTCAGGAACTAGCATGTAGAGAACGGAGCGCCCTTCGGGTCCAAAAGTTGTCCACACCTCAATAACAGTGATTAATGGAATCGTACTGAAAGACTTAAGAGGTCAACACAAAAGATGCTCTGAGGAGGAACGTTTAAAACCATCTGCACCCTGATGGCAAATTCCAATTCCACTTCCTTAGTTGTCGACGTGCCCTGCAGACTGCTTCAAGAGATCAAACCCCCCTGACATTCCCCCAGACAATAGAAAATATTGTTGAGACTATAAAGACTCATCCATAAAAGCAACTCACCGCAGCTCATTAGTGCTCGTATATTTCCTTTGGAAGGCTTGACTTGTTGTTCTCACTAACTCCTACAGAGCTATGGAAATAAGGTTCACCCTCAAATGCCACACAGTGATAGACAACGCCGGGCACAAACGGCTTCTTCGAGAGTGTACCGTCTCAGCGGAGTTTATCAAGCCCATGATCGAGGTTGCTCCAAATCCAATTAATTTTTGTCTCCTTAAAGTGAGTGAATTGACATTATGAAAGGCAAAAACTGAAACACTCATTAAAGGTGCCAGCGAAAGACATTGAGAATGCATATCAGAGCACCGTGTTAACCAATCTCACGGGAATTGAAACTACAATCCAGGTGGTCGTCAACGAACCATTCTTCCTCATCGAATATGCGAGACTAGCTCAAAGTCTTGTATGTACTCATATGTCCGTGTTATCGGTCTTTTTCATCGGTAGGAACTCACGCTTTCTGGTAGAGGTGAGAGAAGATTCTGGATTGGATTCAATCCACGCCTATGGAACAATAGAAACACAAGTTTTGTTGTCGATGAACACCTATCAATCTCTTTCCTCAAACACCCATCAAAGGTAAGTAATAGCCATTCAACACACCTTTCTAGCTCGCTATCCCCATTCGCGGAGAGGTCTGGTTCCCCAGCCTTCAACTTGAAAC
The DNA here is from genome assembly GCA_900622495.1 of Hydatigera taeniaeformis. Lineage (NCBI taxonomy): Eukaryota > Metazoa > Platyhelminthes > Cestoda > Cyclophyllidea > Taeniidae > Hydatigera > Hydatigera taeniaeformis. Next base: position 6,465 of record UYWX01000311.1, read on the forward strand.
TAATCTCCTGGATTTTGGATGCGTAGAAAATGGAAGTGAAGTGCAAAAATGTCTGATTCTGTTCAACAACAGTCCAATCGAAGTCAGCTATCAGTGGAAGCTTACTCATGGTTTCCTCAAGAATAACCCAAAGGAGCAATTGCGCCTCCCCACACGTTCAAAATCGCAGGAATTGCGCCCGGCTCCTGAAGCGCCTCTTGTTCATGCCTCTTCGATCGCCAAAATTGACGCACTACACATCACAGATGTATTTACAATCACACCCGAGTCGAACATTGTGGCCGCAGGCGAAAGTGTCTCTACCTGCATTAACTTTCATGCCCCCTCGGATGTGTCAGCCCGATGTGTTGCGGTTTGTGACGTTACTGACGGTCTGAGCTACACCGTGGACTTGGTTGGTGAATGCTCGACCTCCGACTGCTATGTCAGAACGAACGAAGTATCATTTGGGGAGATTCAATTCGGTGTAGAGGTGACAGAATCATTCCACATCTACAATGCTGGAAAGGTGCCAAGTTCATTCTGCTTTACTTGGGATAAGAATGATGTGAAACTTCGAATATTACCAATGGAGGGGGAAGTACCAGGAAAAGGTCTTGCTGAAGTGACGGTATACGCGGAGGTGCCAAAACCGATGGCGTTCACAGTCTTTGCTAAAGTTCATCTAGATGGCAAGCATCCAGAACCAATTATGGTCCATGGAATGGCCTGCTTTCCCCACTTGGTGTTAGATTCGCCTCGTCCGGATGGTAAGTCTCCAAGACGAAACAATTTATGCAAAGTTGAAGTGGAATTTCTAACTTCCCAGCTAACTGTTGAGCTACCAAGTCTCCCGTAAGGCTATTTTTATAGCTAATTCGGCTCGTTTAGTCTGACCCTTCCATCTTATGAGCTTGACCTTTATGACATCAATCAGGGTGAGGTCAAGGAAAGAAAATTGACTTTTAGACAACTGGGCCACAATTTTGCATGCCATCCACACATCGAAAAGATGGACAGGAAGTTGTTAGGCAAGAGAGGCGTGACTGTTCAAATCGAGGACAAAATTTCCATAGCATTTGATTCATCTAACAGCGAAACGGGTCATATTGCCCTGGAGATACCCTTAAAGGTTGGTACGGTTATTAAAAAGGCACAAAGTGGTAGATTCATCACAAAATTGTCTTGCCTATACGACTGGTGGCTAATGTAGTTGCTCCGAATCTGGAAATCAGCGAAGATCGTCTCGATTTTGGCGAAGTCTACATGGACGAGGCCAAAATATTGGCTGTTCAGTTGCACAATCCAACACCTTTTTCCATGAATTGGAGCGAATCACGACTCCAGGCGACTGCAAGTGCCTTTGAGGTCATGCCGAGGGGCGGGTGCCTGCAGCCAGACCAAAGAACCAACGTGTTTGTACGCTCCCATTCCCTCTGATAATTCTTTCACCCATAGATTAAGTACAATCCCAGAATAAGTGGACCTGTAAGGGAAACGATCAACCTTCATTTAAGAGAAAGCAAAGCAGAGTTGTCAGTTACTTGTCAAGGCGTGGGACTGGAGCCGCACCTGATATTCCAGCCGCATATAGTGGAGTTCAAGCCTCTACTACCTAATGGAGAGACGGATGAACAAGTCATTTTTGTCAAGAATCCCTGTCCTTTTCCTGTGGAATTCTACAGTCTTGATTTTGATCAAGTTTATATAAAGGCTAGTTTCTGTTCCATTCATGTGACCTTCTTTTACTCAAATAGGAGGAAAGATGCCTCACCTCCTTGCCTATGTTTGATGAGGCTGAAGAAGTACTTCTACCACCGAGAAAACCAAGGGAAAGTTTGGCAGTGGAACTGTCTCAAGTAAAGGAGTCAAATGTTGGCATACCAAAGGTAAGGATATCTGTTGACTTAGTCTCGTCAAATTTCATCGCAGATGAGTCGCCAGAGGAGTTCACAACGAGGTACAACAAAACAGACATTGGAATCTTCAAAAAAGTTGTCATGCAATTCAAGTTTATTTGGCGATCTGACAACTTTTCGAAGATATGTGGAGGAAAGGCAGATTGGGGTCGAAGGGACTGGAATTGTATTGCTGATCTTCGGTTCACCGCTTTCAGGGAAAAATGATCTCGCTAAGTCTCTAGCACAGTATTATAATGCAGCAAACCTTAATTTGGAGGAGTTCTTTGCCACTCTCGACACCACAGTTTCGCAGGTATGTTCTTCTAGATTGGCAACAATTTCCTCCCACAGAATTCTGAGGAAGTAGCTCTATCTGGGCGGCTGATGTTGTCCGACTGTACGTTTGGACTCGTAGTGAGTGAAATAAACAGCTCCAAACGATGTGAGGTTGTTCTTAAAGCCCTGGGCAAGAAGGCAATACATGTTTTTGCGGTGACAGTCGTTCGTGACATAGCTTCGATCAATCTGGCAGATGCCCGCTACGAGGAGGCCTTGAGCAAGGCAGAAGAGCATGCTTTTGAATGCAAAGTTAGAAAATACCGGGATCTGGAGGAGTGGCAATACGACACACTGTCAGACAGTGCCCGTGCAGAAGTTAATTCCATCCTGGTCAAGTGGAAATGTCAGCAGCAGCACATGAAAAGTAAAGAGTAAGTGGATGTTAATAGAGGGACTAACCTCCTTAGAGTAGTTGTACAATCCCAATTAAAAAGCAGTTCAAGGAGGTAGGCGTCTCTTCATTTAGAAATGAGACATTTAGCCGAAATCATGGACTGAATTCCTCTGTCTCTTGCGGGACTTCGAACAGGGAGAAGTTTGCAGACCTCGAAGCCAAGTGAGTTGATTTCTTAGGGCAAAGGCCGTAGAGAGTTGTCTTGTACGTTGCCATTACCTATAAGCACGCGTTGACCACTCAAAATCGCAACGTACCATTTCGAGGAAGATGCCTCTATTATAGGGTAAAGGAATTTGAGAAGGAGCACCGCAGAACCTGTCACCTTCTAAGCACTTGGGACACCAAGAACCAAGAGCAAAATCTAAACGGAGCAACACGACCACCGACTGACTTAAAATCGCCTAAACATGTTTCCTCCCATGATCCGGGGGAAAGTCTTGTCGGCATTGCACACTTTGTTGTCCATTCGAAATTGGACGTCGAGATTGGGGAGGCAAATGCGGACCGGATCTTTGAATGCGTTAAAGATGTCCAACGAGAGAGCCCAAACATCTCGATGATGGTGGACAGTCTATTGGCTCATTTACCAGCACGAGAGGAGATTCGGCGTCAATTGGGCTATGGACCACTTCCCATCGACGTTCCCACAGCAATGACATTTTCTGTTCTTCGTCGACCAGCTGAAAGGAAGAAGTGTGACGAATTAAATCCCTTTTTCACCATTGTAAAGGCTTCAGGTTTGGCAAAAACGATAGAGGTAGGTGCATTTGGTATAGTGATACCAAAATGGCGAGTTTGTACACGTTCGAACCCGTGATTTGTGATGCGTTCCAATATCTAGATGACAGAAGGTTCACAAAGTACCGGTAAATTGCCCATCACTACAGGCAGTTTGAGACGTCCATTAACAAGCTCATCTTCTAGAGGCAAACGGCGGCGAGAGGTGGAAGCATTTGCAATTTCTAATCAAAATTCATGGTAAATGTGTCTATTTCAAGAGGATACTATTTTAACTGCTAAAAACCTTTTTAAATGATGCCTAAGTGTTAAAAGCAATGACTAGCATATAAGTGAACAGGAAAGGAGTTTTGAAATAAACCTCAATGAAGCTCTTTAATGACCAGTGACCCATCCATCTACCGATGGGTTGTGCCAGAGAATGACCAAATCCAACTCACCTTGAGGTTCGCTCCAGATGAAGTAGGTGATTTCAGGGAATGCCTTAGATTTGAGCTTCAAAGAACGAAGGAGGAAATAAAAGTCGAGTGTCAAGGCTGCTGCCAGACGCCTCGATTGGCAATGGAACCCAGGTATGTGCATTGTGCAATGCATATCCAATCGCCTCCAGAAAGGTTTTTCCAAAAGTTGTTGAATGTTGTTCTTCAAATGAACCAGTTAGGAAGGCCTTCATAATTGAGAAAAATTGCTTCGAATTTGGACCTCTACTAGCAGCAAAATCACGAGATCGGTTAGTTTTTGTTTCACAGCCATAACCTTGTGAGTTTTGGTATCGCTTTAGTGCTGGCTGTGCTTTACAGAATTTTGGCTGGCGAGTACAAGGAGAATGTTACAGAGCTGCAACTGCAAAACGATGGACTGCTTGATGTGGAAGTAAAGTTGACATTTGAGGACGATAAAGAGGATGAAAATTTTGCGGTGTCACCGACAGAACTTCACATTTATCGGGATGAAATGAAAGTTGTAAAAGTGTATGCTCTACCAACAACAAATGTCATTGCAACGAGCAAATTAATTGGTTGGATTAGGAACAATCCAGAACCTATCAAATGGGACTTTGCTGTGATTGGTGTTTTACCGAATCTTACAGTTCAAACGAACGTTGTTAATTTTGGGAAAATTCCATTAAATAAGTAAGCGCAATATCTGACATTTACTGCGGCTGCATATAGAACTGAAAGGCAGCAAATTCTGATTCTTAATCCTACCCAAATCCCCATTGCTTGGAAATGCGAGTTTTTGGGGTCATCTAAGGAAAATAGCTTTCGAGTATTCCCCTCTACTGGCATTCTTAAATCGTCCAATGATATGGTAAACATTACAGTGGAGTATGATGGGTCTCCTATTCCTCAAAAGATAGCAATCAAGAAGTGGTTGCGCTTTGTTGCAATGGATACTAGAGGATTGTCAAATCCGATGGTCATTCAACCGCCTGTTGGTGTTCAAGTGGAGGTGGTGGATCCCAAGTTTGAGATTTTTATGCCAAAAGGTTCGCCTTTACTTGTTTAACGTGCATTTACATTTGAGTTTACAGAAGGGCTAAACTTTGGACTTATAAGGGTTCAAGAAGAAACTAAAAAAACCCTGGAATTGAGAAATCATGGCCCATTTAAATTACAGTACAGGTGAGCTGACAATTTTATGAATGTTAACAAGTCAAATCGACCATCTTGTAGATTCCAAGACGTATTGCCGCAGAGGAAGCATGTGCACTTACAAAATGCCTTCACCATGACTCCGGAGAGTGGAATTCTTCTACCATCACAGAAATTAATTATCACGGTAAACTATTGAATTGACTGAGACGCCTGCTTTAGGCACACTGTATTTCCTTGCACGAGGTGGAGGTTAAAAATGAAGTTGCTTTTATCTGTGAGGTTAAAACACATAAAGGCGTCTCAATATCTTCTACTGCAATCCCCATTACCGTGAGCATACGCCGCGATCGGTGAGTCGCTTTACATTAGATGACAAGCAAAGTGGACAATGGAAACTTAATTGTCTTCGCCGCGAAGCATCGAGCTAACCCATATATTGTCGCACGCATGTCAGTATTTAAAATAAGACATGAATGAGCTCAGGGAATTGCTGCGCTTTTGCGCTTTTCAAAGGAGGACAAACCTTGAGTGCATCTGGCCATACGTAGTTCCATCATGCGACTTTCAGTGCTGTCCCAACGTAGATACGTTTCAAGAGCTTGAGTCTTATTTACACAGCTCTAGTCCCCCTATTAAGGCTGCATAAAATAGCTGTAGTGAGGCAGGACTCCAAAGGGTCCATATTCAACGTCTTCAATCTCAACTTAGAAGGAGTTGTACTGCTACTACACATGCTTACGCCGCTGAACACTAAGAATTGGCTCTTAAAAGTTACCGCAAAATTCGAAATCTAAAACACCATAAAGGCTTACGCATGTGTTTGCTATGCACAGACCCTGGTGAGTCATTCAACAAGAAATTCCTGTCTCTATCCTAGTTTTAAAATTCGCCCATCCAATAAAATATCCTTTGGGACGATGGTGATTAATACCCAGGCATCAGAGCAAGTGTCAATCGAAAATGATGGAGCATTTGAACTTTACTTCTTAATTATTCCAAAGGCCTCTAAACCCAGAACTTGTGCGGTAAAACGCGGATCCAGGTGAGTGCAAATGAAGAATGGAAGCCTGTTTTCTGATCACTGGCCAAATTTCTTTGGTATGCGAGCATTAGGATTCTGGGAATCACGCTCTTCATACGTCCCATAAAAATGGGTGCAAAATAGAGTTAGAAGTAGCGTATTAGATGTCTAATCAGATATGCAATTCTCACAAAAATCCGTACAAATGTTATGAGCACATGGTTTTTCCATTCAGAACTGTGAATTTCTAGCCGTTTACCGCATTACCGCTAACCACTTCTCTGAAGTTATCGTAATGTTATCTGTTTCCAAAATAACCGAAAATAATGGGTAATGGCACTTATGCAAAAGTTAAGAGCTTATGGAGTTTAAGAAGTTTTTGCCTCAAATGGACTATTTTCTCTTAAAGTCAAACGCGATCGGTGGGCGCTGACGTAAGAGGGAGGATTTCGCAGGGACCTTTTGTGGTTTCACCAACCAGGGGTCCAATTTCTATTGGTCAGAAGCAGCTAATAACAATTCAGTGTTTAAGCGGACCAATCAAAGCTGCGTTTGACGAGGTAGGCAGTCGATGCTCTCTTCAGTTCAAATTCATCGGGTCTGAGGGCTTTGTATTATGCGTTTTTCCATTATTTTGGAATAGATCACAAAAGGGGCACGTTTGGCAGAAAAATAAGCATTTCGCAGGTGATCGCGATGTTTAATATTATATTAAAAAATTGCAAGGGAGGCATTTAGGACCCTTCGCTCTTATTATGCACTGGATTCAGGTGGTAGTCAATGCGGGAAATAATTTTGGAAAGGTTTTTGCGACTATCAGCAAGTGATTGCTTTCAACTGCAAAGAAGCATTTAGTCACTTTACGGAAATAGTTTACCTAGCTTTGAGGAGTCTTGCGTGGTTTTTGCTCAAGAAAATGGCCTTTTATTGTTAATAATCCAAATATGGTTAAGCACTTAAAATGCTCACACTCCCATATTTCTGGTCGACTTAGCACGGATGAATGTATGAACGGTGGATTTTACACTAAAGTGTGTTTTACTTTCCTCTTTACAACTGTGGTTCACAGACGACCTGCATACTTAGAAATTAAGGCCATTTTAAGACATAATTCTGGTCAAAGGTAACAATTTCCCTCACTGTAACGACTACGAAACGGTACCAGATCTGGAAGTTGATTAAACTAGTGATTAATGGAGCCACACAACGCTGAATGGAAGATGACCGCACAAACTATTAATTTCATTGCTATAGTTTAACAATCCCATAGACCCTACCGCTTTCATGAATCGCCAATTCTCAGTTAAGGAGAGCATAAACATCGTCTAATACCCATTTGCGTCTGGTTCTGCAAATAATATCTAAATCCGTAAAGATGTACGCTATTATTTTAGGAACTTGTCGTTTGGATTGCGGATAAATCAAATAGTGAAGCGGTTATTGCTAGTCTTCCTTTGCAACTTTCAGTGGAAGTGTGCAGTCCGTCCTTGGAAATTGTAGATCTGACTTCTATTTTCGAGGAGCATCAAATCTGCCAATCCCTTAATGAACTTGAGAGCCTGGCAAATCATGGCGTAGGTTATTCAGCGATAGCATTCTAAACGTCTCCGTCTTAATTTAGATTGTAGGCGCAACATACATTGAGAACGAAAATTGTTTTGACTTTGGGACTACACCAATTGGCGTTGCTTCACGTGGAAGGTTTCGGATTTCTAACAATTCTAAGGCTGCTCTGGATTTGAGTTTCGTTTTAAGACAGGCGAAATCAGAAAGGAAACGAAAAACTCGACGGAATGATACTAACGCCTTAGAGGCGTTTAATGTGTTCCCTGCTGTATCACACATTGAACCTTACCAGTCTGTCTACGTCGATTGTTCCTTCACCTCGAATTCGCTCGGGGTTGGTTTTCAATACATTTTACTTACAAATTATAAGTAGAAGTTATTATAATTTCTGTACTCAACTTTAGATTTTCTCGACTATTTTCCAAGTTCTTACTGAGGGGGAGCGTGCTCCCTTGTTGCAGTTTGACTTGCGGGGTAAAGGACAGCTGCCTCATGCTATCGTAGAAGAACCGACCTCACGAAATTCTCGAGGACATCTCTACTTGCTTTTTAACAAATATCATGCCTCAAAGGCCATCGTAATTAGGAATGATAGGGTGATTCCGTGTCAGGTAAATAAAGAGTATCTAACAATTGTGACTGTTAAAAATTTTCAGGTAAATGTTAATGTGGAGACAACGGAAGGCCATTACGAGGCTTTCGGACTAGGTGATTGCCATTTTGGAAACGAAGACGGTAAAATTTCGGTCGAAGAAAAACTATAACATTCGCTACAATTTAACTGTTATACCATTATTTTGTCCATTTTAGGTGTTACATCTGACGTTCGGCAAACCTCGGTCAATTTTACATTAGCCGCGGGTGATACCCGGAGTCTCGAGGTCACTTTCATGCCCATGAAACACAACATCAGTGGCCGTGTAATCGGGTGCATTAAAATTTTCTTCCAAGGCAATAACTATGATAAAGAAGTTATTGAACTATGTGGAGTCTTTCCATCAGAGCTTATATCAACTCCACAAATTCAATTACCTCATTCAACAACGGAATTTGAGGATTTTGAAGGCGAGATTTTAGGTGTTTTTATGCAGTTCTAAGAGCTCATTACATTTTTAACCAATTTTGAGATGACTTGACTTAAGGGTAAGAGCATTTTTATTGCAACCCTTCCCTTTTGGGAGTTCCTTGACATTTCATTTTGGAATGAACAAAGCGAAAACCTAACAATAATTATGCTCCTAGAAACCGCTATGAATCACATGAGGTTCGGTAACTGCTATGTTGGATCCACAATCACTGAGCGCCTTGTTATAAGTTATCCAGCCAAAACTGAAGAAAATGACTGTACAGCATTCAAAGACGGAAAACCTCAAGCATTTACATTTTCTTGGCCACAAGACCATCCACATTTGCAATTTGAACCAGCCACCGGGGAATTGCGTCCGGGATCCTCATTGTCCGTGTTTGTGAAGTTTCGCAGTGATAGACCTGCCGTCTATCATATGTCGCCAGTACGTTGTGAGCTTACAAAGTTATCGAAGGAAGAACTTCAAAAGGTAAGCTGATAACATGGTCCAGGTCACAGGGTGAAGTCCTCTTTCGAGTGATTTAGAACTTAGAACGTGATAAAGACTTTACGGTGCGTAAGTTCGTGCGGTGACCAATCCCTTTTCTGCATTTAAGGACCATTTCAAAATTATTGGAAACGAAGGCGTTGATAAGGCTCATCCTTGGTAAGATGATGTGATCAAATGAAAGTTTAACTTTTCAATATTGATAAATAACACAGCCTTCGATGTCACCTTCATCAGTGCTCGCAGCGCAGGATCGCTCCCACGTCGAGTTATGGGATCACCCAAGTTAAAATCGGATTATCAACCAGATATCCACTCTGAAGATACTCTCAGATACAGTGCAGTGGATGATGAAAAAATGGTGCAGGAGAAGACGACGTTCCTAGACTTTTACTTTACCGTTGACTGTGATTTTGTGGAATACTTGTGTGAAGCGAACTCTATTGAATTTGCAGATACACCTCTGTACTGTGAAACAGTTAAAACGTAAGTTGGCCTTCACCTTTTGAATGAAGTCCATTTACGAAGGTTGAAGATTCGAAACACTGGAAGAGTGACAATGACTTTTCGTCTCGAAAAAGTTGATGATGAGACTGGATCGTTTCAAGTGGACATAAGTGAAAGTTTGATTCCACCAGGAAGAGCTGTAGAATTACAGGTAAGCCATAAGTAAAGCGGACATTTTCCCGGTAAATTCTTTAAAATTCCCTCCTGATAATTTCGATTATTCCACTAAAAAATAAAGTAGAAATAATTTCTGCATTGAAAATGGGGTATTTTAAGAGAGGCATAGTTCACTGGAGACACTGTGTGGAGGTGATGGAGGCATGCAATTCTCTCTTCCACCTTCACATTGTTTCAAGGTTTCGATAGCCTCTGAGATCTGCTCACTCTTGAGGTTTGTGCGTCTTTACCGATTTTGATCCAGCCTTTTCGACACAAATAACAGCCAACAGTTAATTTTGATGGTATTATAGTTGTTTGACTAAGGTCGGATAAATTATTTGCTAAACTTTCCTTTCCCCCGCCCCCCTTTCGGTGATTATGGGGCTAAAAGATTGGTTATAGGTGAATATAATTTTGCTTGATAAGCTTTGTTGGAGTGTACAGAAAGTCAAGGCTATGGGTTCGCAGGTAGTGCTGCTGTATATTGGCAACATCTCACTCTGAAAGGTACTTTTAACGGGGTGGATATTATGCTCAATCAAGACAAGTTAGGCTGTAGGTGTGCACTCTGTCCGAAATATCTCCACCCCGCAGTTAAATAGAGGGAACCATATAAATTCTGCAGAAATGCAGTGCCTTCAAGGTCTATTCTGAAGTTAAAGTAAGGAGAAGTCATCCCTTTGGAACCAGAATAACCTCATCCCTGAACCTAGGGAATTATTACGATAACCGGTTCTCTAATTTAGAATTTTAAAACCATCACTGTTAAACCTTTTTATGTCGGGTCTCGGCTCTCTGCGGTAAGTGTTAAAGTGGTTTAGCTGCAACAGCCTAACGAACACGATATGTTCTTTTGAAATAACACATCGCTCATGATGCTAGACTTACCAAATAGAGAATGCAATTTAACAGTGAAGTCCCGGAAGTGGTGAATTGCAATGTATTGCAATACGGCTTGCGTGGCTGAGAGATTTGAACACAATAGCCTGTTCCCTTTCGCCAATCAGAAGCCTAAAATAAGACAAAGGCTGAATTTAAGAAAAAAAGAGTATTATGCATTCCTCGGAGTCGACCAACTGCCAGATTGAACAATCGTTTGTCTACTTTTTTGACTTTAAATCATTGAACGGCGTATGATAGGAATGGCAATGGATAGTTGACTTGAAGATATTGCGGGACTCCAATGTAAAATTTAGATTATAAATACAAACACCGAGGCAAAGCATTGGGCTCAAAACTCTAAAAGACTGCTTATTGGCTCCAAATCGCGACAATTTTTCCTTCAGTCCTTTTCTTACGTACTGCCATGCCGCACTACAGCACAGGGACTGTTTAGGTCTCCAACCGGAGCACCAAGTAGCAAGCCCTCACCATTGGGCCACTTTAAGGATCATCACGTTAAATAGCCTTGACAGTTAGGTAGTCATCGGCGCATAAAAAGTTATTTATACCGTTGTATTGCTCACTCAGAAGGAAGCAACGGCAATAGGAGTTGGAGTGTGTTCCATAACGAAACCTTAAAGGTGACTTCAAGGACATTGAAGGGGAGGATGCTGTACAAGGCCGTGGATAACCTCAGTACTTGCCGATTCCTGTGCATTTTAGCTGTCATTTCGACCAATACGTTCGGGTGAACATGAGTGCAACTTCATTTTGAGAGTGCCTTGTACCTTGGACGTGTCCACCGCCTCCAAACGCATACACGCATTTGGAAGGGGAGCTAGCATTCCTGTACAACTAGGGCTTCCAAAAAGTGATTACGAGGCAAAACATTTACCTGCCGATCCTCTTTGGTGTATGCCTCAGACATTGATAATAGTGGGTACCGGAATTGGCAATAAAGTTTCAAGGTATGCAATCCAAATGATTTATTTTCAGGTTTAACCCGGAGGCATTCAGCGAAATAATTGCATGAACATACTTCCTGTCTTTTCACCACAAATAAAGCGAAAAAATGCATGTATTTATGATTTTCTTTACTCTTTTATCTTGATAATGGTATTTAGGAAGCTTTAAAATTCTAGTGCAGTCATTCCACACTGTTGAGTATTTTTTTGCTTGTTTGAAACAGGTCATTTGAGATCACAAATGCTAGTGAATCTTGCATTGAACTTGGCGTCAATAAGGTCGATCCAAGTGATAAAACGATGGATGTGGTGCTTTCTGCAACCACCATTGAACCGGGTCACTCAATTAACGTGAGTCAGCTTCTGACTTGATTTTGGAAAGATGACTCCACCTTTCTGTTGGAAAATGGTGACAATAACAATGATTTCCCATTCAAGGTGGAAGTGTCATTTGTGAGCCAGACCAAAGAGACGAAAGAGGTGTGTGTAATCTTTGAAACGACTGGGTACCGCAAGCCGCTGCTTCTTGTGGGTCAAGTGAGGGAGGCAATCGTTGCCTTTGATCGAAGCCACCTCCGCCTGCCAGAAGTTCCCATCGGTAGAGAAGTTGAAAAGGTTGTTCACCTCGTCAATACTGAGGCATTTTCAGTGAATTTTAAGATCATCAGATCAACTCTCCAGTGCAATGATAGTCCGGACAAAATTTTGGTCTCGCCCATGGCAGGATGTGTCCAACCACATGAAAAGTAAGAAAAATTCACTTCTGGAAGCATTAATAAAAACAAATACTTACTTTGAATGACAATCAAGGACCGACATTTGCTAAACAAAGAGAGATCGACTTGGTGAAAGCCCCCTTACTTCTCCCTACAAGCCTTCTCAAATCCACATTCATGGCAAAGTAGCTGTAAAATTGGACACTTACCTCTCTGTAATGTGCATGACCATAGAAATGCAGTGTTGATAAAAGGAGCTGCCGGAAGTGTTGGCTTACTCACAGAAAAGACCAAGAGTCAATTTGCGTGTGGAAATAAGGACCTCGTGGTTCGTCTCCCCTCTTCCCTCCAGTTTACGAGAAA
>UYWX01000312.1:0-19167 GCA_900622495.1 Hydatigera taeniaeformis
TCAGGACCGACAGTAATGACAGTAAAAATGCTTGCTTGCTTCAAGGGAGAGGAGTTAGTGGGAATGAAACAACTAGTGTTTCTTAAAAGTGTAGCTTTTAGTGACGCATAGCATTCCTTAAGTGAATGCAATAAAAAGTGATACTTAAAAAAAATGTAACTTGGTTATTCACTTTTATTGTTGTCCAAAAGGGGAGTGATTTATCCGCTTCCACATTCGCCTATCTCAAAGCCCAACTACAGTCATTCTCGATGAACTTTACATACTCCAAGCGAAAATTACTAAATGGATTTTGTTTAATCCACAATACAATCGTTTATGACTTGCATCACGTACGCTCATCGTTCAAACTCTGGCCAAACAGAGGCACGAAACTCTTCTTACCATCCCTGATTAAACAACGCAAACAACACTTTATCCGTATTAGCATAAAATAACTCCAAAAAAGTGAATTTAGGGGACAAGTAGTGCGCATTCACTAATATACGTCGTTTTTGGCATCAAATTGTAACCAGAAGAATCAACCCTCCATGCAAGCAGTCAACACGACCTTTGTCTATTCTAAAATGTCAAGCGAAAGGAGCGTGCAATTGCGAGACCGTATGCAACTTGAATTACATAGTTTAAAAAAAAAAAGGAGGAAAAAGTAGACAGCCAAATTTGGTACTGCAATGCGGCGTACGAAAAGGTTGTCGTAATGCTTATAAGGAAAGTTCTACTCAAGTTTTATAGTGGTATCAGTGAATATCTCGTGATAATGCAGTGAAATTAAGATACTTCAAAAATGGTGAGTACTGAAACATAAAAAACAGTGACGTTATTGTTAGACCATCAAAGATAGTGGGGCACGATAAACCAGCTCTTATCAGAGGTAATGAAGTTAACTCCTCTCGATTGGAGAACTGTAAAACAAGTTGCACAAAAAAAACCGCAAATCGCTTCAAATAGCTTCTTGAGGCAAAACAAAAATGAGCTTGAACTAAAAGTTCAGGGGTCAAGTGCAGTCGAGTCTGTAAGCAATACCAACCACTTGACCTATTGGAACTAATGAGATGGACATAAAGAAATCAACAAAAAGACCAAAAGAGCACAACAAAGGGAAACAGAGAATGGCGACAGAGCAACTTTAGCCGAAAAGAAGAAAAGGTCTTGAAAGTAATATATAATCAAACAATAATTATTTAGACGACTGGAGACTTGGAACCTTGAGTTGTGACATTAAAAAAGTTGTCAATGCAGTGTCCTCATACGTTCATTCATACTGTTTTACAAGAACATTTCCGCCTCGGGGATTCATAGTTTGATCCACCAACGTGAGTCTTCTAGGCCTTCCCTGTGTTAACACTACAATCCCGTCCAAACAACCAGTTCATTTTCAAAAGAGAGTTACCTAAAGATGGTTGATTTTGGAGTAGACTCAGCAAGTCTTGTCTTGTGATATACAAGGAAATAACTGAAAACCGTAAACCAATCCCAGTTGAACAACACAACTTTCACAAAACGAATGATATCATCTTCCTGACTTGGATGATTGAATGAAATTTAGGCAGGCAGCTGAATGTCAAAGAGAAACTGAAAGAGATTACTATCACCTGGAAGATGCTTGATAGTGAATGGAGGTGTTTAAAATGCCGCAAGTATCATATGAAATACCACATTAGAGCATCATCTCACTCAGAGGAGTGTGCGGTCAATCAAAGAGTTTCAATGTTAACAAATTCACTTCAAACATTAAAGATGTGTGATCGATGCTGAAACTCACAACTGCTGAGTTTCCGGTTGAATTTTAGAACCACTGACAATTTTGTGATGGTCAAGGCAGTAGATCAACCCAAGAGGACGCCAATGACGAAGCTTATAAGAAAACAATAGAGTATGTAGAACTTTTGTTTAACTTTGTGTTTATCTACAGTGTGATTCTGCTTGGCGCCAGGGCTTTCCACCCATATCCACAGACCATTAAGTCTTTGTCATTAACATTTCTACAAAAGGTTCGGTTGTTAAACCTCGATCAGTTGCAAATGAGTAGCATAAAATCTCATTTAAACCTCACGATGCCACCTCATGACCCATACTTCGGAAATTCAAACCCACCAGAAATTGATAAGTAAGGAGTGGTGGTCGTATCATTGATGTCAATGCCACCAAAAAATCATGGTTATAGATGTTTTAACCAGAGGTAAAGAATTCCCAATATATACTGCCTCACAATAACAGTCTTCTTTGTTGTAAAAGCAATAGCAACTTTGTGGAACAAAGACAGTGAGGAAAAATGATGAAAGTGAAGTCTACCGATTGTCGTTAAGAATAATAAAAACACTTCTTTGCAAAGCACTAGAAATTTCAGCTTAAAAGAATGCAGTTACAGAGGCAAGAATGTATGTCCGATGCTTTCCTTCGTAATTTTATTTTGAAAATCACTTTCAAGTAGAGTTTGAAGCACTTAAAACATTCATCGAAGTGGAAAAGAAGGGATACCTGCAAGAAGTGAGAAAGTGGATTCTGTTAAATCCCTTCAATCACCTCTTGACCACTGAAAAGCGGTGTTTCCTCGGTCAGGTTGGAAATTAATTAACTGCAAAAGTTATGCCAAAATGTGCATCTAAATTTTCCAACAAAATCAAGATAAGAAGCGTGGATGCGCGACTGGTGATACATGCAACACCAGTTTTGCGAGGAATTCACTGAAACAGAATCTTGATCAGTGGAGAGCACACAGCGCAAAGCAGTGCCGAGAAATGCAAACCTTTCTTCACAATATACACAACATTACAGAAGCACAACCAGCACACTACAATGACACAAAAGTATGGAGAATGAAGAATTGAAAATTATTAGTAAAGTTATTCGATGCCCTTTACTCCAAACAATTCCAAATGGATTCTTTTGGTAAAAAAAAAGATTGAGCCAAATTGGTTGATACTTTGTGACTTAGTAAAAAACGGTTCCGGAAGACTGATTTCCAGTTTGCTGGAAAATATACTGGAGAGAGGAGAAGGAGCATGCATGGCAGAATATTTATGATAAATCCTATTCACCGTTAGGACAAAACTGTGCGCCTTATTAAGCACTCAAGGTGACATCGTCATTTGAGGCGTAGCACTGGGCGTTAAAAATATGGCCTGTTTAATTTTAACGATTTTGCACCTTTTGTTTGGATATTGTACATTACAATGCTATAAAGGGGCGCATTCATGATTAATTCACTGATGTGGTGGTAAGTCTGTGTTAAAAAATTAGCTACGATTTACAACGAAAAGAAAGCCAAAACTTTCAGTTAAAAATGTATTCTCTTCTGGTAAAAAAAGTCAAAAAAAATGAAATCAGATTCCGGAAATCAAAGCAAGATGTTATCACAGCTAAAAATGGGACTTATTAAGCCGCCTTTAGCAATACACAGAAAAAGAGGAGTGGAAAAAACACACCTACTTTTGACAAGACAGAATGGGGACTTACTGGCCTTAATTCCGCTTCTTCTCAGAGTTTACAGTCTTTTATCAAAAAATACCACAAATTTTTGTGTTCGGATACATCAGCAGCCAGTACTAATGAGTACAGCTTCAAAATTTGCAAAACAATATTAAGCCAAATCTCGTGAGTAAAAATAAACGAGTATCGCAGATCACAAAACACTCAAGGCAATGCGGAAGTGATCAAATTTCAGGATAGTAAAGTAAAGTATTAGCAGGACTAAATGCGCTACCATCAGCGAATGACATGGACCGGTCCTGCCAAACATACGTACCGCCACTACTGATTGACACAAAATTTGGCCCTCTCAACTTAAAATCCATCCTTTCAAGTACAAAATTTGTTCTAAGAACCAATGTAAAACAAAATTGAAGTTGAGAACGTGGTCTGTCGAGTTATTCTATAGAAAATAGAAAAGAAAAAATGAGTGGAAGTCGATGACAGTTAGTGTTAAGATGGAGGAGCAATGACTTTTTTTCCAGTAAAATAGGCGTTGATCGTCCATCACTGCAGTTGATGCGAAAAGGTCATGTTCATCAGCAAATTTAATTATTCAGTTCAATAAATTGATTTATTAATTAACTTCCCACATAATCACCCAAATTTATGCCATTTCATTATTCCTTGTTTAAGGGGGATCAAGTGACTCTTTTGTGAGCTTGCACATTTTGTCCAGCAATAAATCAACCATGTTCGAACTGTCAGGAGTGCATTGGAAAACCTTTTCCAGAGGGAAAAGGAACAGGCTTTTAAGAATACGCCTAATGTTGCTAGTCTTGACGTCGTTTTTACCTTCGGTAATGCTCGTGATGGAAAGTCATGGCAAGGAAAGGAAACTCGAATGACTTTAAAAACGTTTTAAAGGAAAGTGGGATTATGGTTACTTAAAGAAATGTCAGGCGTACATAGAATGCGCGCAGATGCAAAAATTTTGACAAGACTTGGCAGAATAAATGCACTAATACGGAGTAAAACGGCAACTAAAAGGAAGAGCCAGGCGAAGGGAATCACTCGTTTCAAATAGAGGCCTCTACAAATTATTACTAGGGAAAAGAAGGGTTCATCGTTCAAATTTGCAATGATAGAACTTACTTCATAAAGGCCAAGACCGCCATCTTCGTCCATTCCCTCGATATCGTCATCAATGGGAACCACAACATCATCAATTGGGCTACTTTCTGGAACTAAAGTAAATGGTCATCCAATAAAAGCCAATAACAAATTCGCACTTAGTGAACCAAAGAATAACTACTAATCAACTTTAATGTAGATTAAAGAACACCCTCGTATTTTACCTACAAATTTTATAAACAAAGACAACGACTAGAGGTATTCTTATTTAAACATGTATGCATAGACGTTTTCGATACGAATATATGCAAACAGTAACAATGCTATTTTAAGGTCAAAGGATGGGATGAAAGGGATTAGACAAAACTAACAGTAATATAACAAGGAAGCTATCAAGCAATAACAAGTAATAATGCTGTCAACAAACGAGAACCAGTTACAAGTTGAGAATCGGAAACTGTCCGAAAGATAACAGAAATATTCTACCTTAAGCTAAATTCGGAAAACTGATGTTGTACTTAATGACATAAAGTTTTTATTTTAATAACAAACAAAAGCCTTCCCTTGTTGAAGGACATGCGCATTAAGCGACTTGACATAGTAAATAGATGCTAAAAATCGAACCAATACAAAGACAAGCAGAAGCAATGTACAGTAACAAAAAGATACCAAAAGCCTCATAAATACAGAGTTAGTCATGAATAAAAATACTCAGTGTCCAACAAGGTGAATGTATTCTAACAAAACTTAATAAAGCAGAAGGGATTTAAATAATTGTTCAGGATTTAGGCCTGCGAGGACGTGATGCAAGACGCTGCAGCACGGATCTCCACTTAGTTTTACTTGTGCTGTACCTAACAAAGAAGGCTGAGAATATACAAACGGGATATCCTAGGGGGGACCAAAGTAGGAAAAATTAAAAGCTGATGTTTATGGTGAGGAGGGCCAACTTACATTCCTCTATTTTTGTCTCCTCTGTTACATGGTCTCGACTCGTCGGTGTCTTTCCCACGAATGAAATGACGCTAAATTTTTTTGATCGAACTTCACTGCTCATTTTCCGCCTAAACTCTGTCGCACCGACAGAAAACGGGCGCAACTTCAAAATAGGCACAATTTTGTGCTGATGCTCAAGGTTATAGTTAGGGTGCAATAAACAATCACATATATATAACTTTACGAACCGCAAACTTCTAAGCCTTTTTGATTCTGTTTCAATAGTCGAGAAAAAGAATTCGGATCATCTAGCTAAGATAGGCTCAAGAAAATGCTATACTTGATAACTTCGACTACGTTATATATGCGTATATACATTTATTTATACTATCCTTATCTGAAAGCAAAGTCACGTAAGACCGCTCCATATTCAAAGCCACTACTTGTGTAACAAATTTATACTTCTGCAGAGAAAATGAGTGCTCAATAACTAGACGTAAGCAATCCTAATTGCCTTTGTGGAAAATCGAGCCTTTAGGCTAGGCCAAGGCCGAAGCCCTCCCTAATCTCTCAGAATACATGAAGTTAAGTCGAGCTTAATGTTTTTCGCGCTTCAATAGGAGCAAAACGCCTGGCAACTTGAAGCTTTAATATCTGGTGGTTAGCTTGGTGGTTGTTTTGTCTTCGCAAGCGTAAACTGGCCTTTAGGCCATGTCAAGATCCTACGATTTATTTTTTTGATGTTTAGAAGACATGTATTTCGTCCCACGTGGTGCATTGTTCCATCTTAGAGAATCTTCAAGGCACTACACTGGTCACGGCGAAAAACGAACTCAGCTTGTGAAATAATTTCTATTCTAGTGCTCCCAACTTATGACATGCTTCTACGGTGCAGGGGAAATGCATTTGCATCAGGTGGGGAAGATTGGAATTCCGCATAATGGAAGGAGTGAGAATGATGTCTGCGTTTCGTCGTCTGCGTCGTATGCTGCAGAAAAGCTATTAGCAACCAAAGCGACACTACCGTGTACCCTCGGGTTTTGTTGTGTACCGGAATTCCCTTACTATATCCGAGCATAAATGTAGGAGACGATACAACCACTAATTCCCTTCCATACGGGACTGTTCGGCTCCGTCTTCCCCGTTAAACATTTGTTTTGGAATAGTGTTGCAGCGTCTAGTTGTAAAACCCACTGATGGCCAATAGAAATTCTCTATAGTGATTTACGACACTAAGATCTAACGCAACTCCAGATCCAGTTAGGCTCTGAGGAAAAAGAGCAGTCTCATGGTAGCTGATGACTGGTGTGTCTGGCTTGTAGACGTTTCCTCGTGGTGCCAGATACTTGGACGGCTGGCTTGAAGGGTGTGCAGTACCTTACTTATTTGACTGCCTGACACTCGGTGGTCACCAGGATTTATCTGGCTCTTGTACACGTGGGCTGGCCTTTGGGCCATTCTCGGGCTCATCTGCTTTGCCCTATTTCGAATGCATGTTTTCAGCTTCCCTTACTGCCTTCTTCAACTGGGTAGGAAGTCTTGGGACGCTACACGGTGCACCAAAGAGATTGCCGGGGATGTCATTTAGAGGAAAGGAGAGGCACTGCAATATTTTGGTCACGTGATCACCCAATGTCTGATGCCATTTCAGGCATGGGCTGGCGTTCGAAACATACCAAAGTCCTATCTCTCTCTCATTGGAACGCATATATTCTGTCCAGCACGATGTCTCCTTCTACTTAAGGAAAATCTTTGGGTGCTGCAGAGATGTCTAGGGGTGGGTACATGGTAAGCACACATGACGGTGTTTTAAGGGCCAAAAATCACTAATAATAAGTGAGAAGAAAAAACGTAGAGTTTGGCGAAGTCATGCATTATAATTCTAGCATTTGCTTGTACTGGGTGAAGGAAGACATTAAATGCAGCTGAAAAAAATGTATTCTAAGGGGAGAAAAGGGAGCAAGCATGAGATAGACCTGTGTGCTAGCCTATGGGTATAAGGGCCAGACGAATACCAAAGCAACAGCCAGACATCAGGTGGTCACAATACGTTAATTAACATAAAGCTTTGATAAAATATAAATAATGCAATAGTTTTCAAAGACCTCCTTCTTGATTCAAAATGCATGGTACTTAATTATGGTATGCGTGTTAACTTTAGGATTTGCCTAGCACTTGTACTTGTGGGCTGACCTTCGGGCCATGCTAAGGCCTGATCCCTTTGTCCTCCATGGAATCCTTGCATCCAGCTCCACTTACTGTTTTCTTTCACTCGGTTGGAAGTCTCGGGACGCTATAAGCATACCATGGAAAGGGGCAAAGTAGCGGCGTATGGCAAGCTCCTGAGACTATTTATTTGGCGTCCCGAGACTTCCCATAGGGTGGAAGAAGGAAGAGAGTGAGGCTAGATGCATGTATTCTGAAGAAAACAGAGCAAATGGGCCTGAGCATGGCCCGAAGGCCAGCCCACGATTACAAGGGTCAGACAAATCCTAAAGTGGCCGTCAGACGTCATGTAGTCACATAAGTTGAACATTACAATTTATAGCCCCAAAGACAGTATGGATATTTTAATGATCTCGACGGAAACCCGATGGGGAACAGACGAATAACTACGCAAGCAACTGATAGATTGGCACTCTTTACACAAAAAGGCATAATTTGTAATCCATGGTATTAAATAATTTACCTGCTTTTATTGACTCCTCTGCATCTTTTGACGTCGCTTATCTGATCAATCGTTCACAGACTAAACAAAGAATTTGCATGCTTTAGTACGCAGTAATAAGAATCACATTCAAAGATATTGTCATTTGAATTCAAAATATGAGTTATTACTTCAAATATGCCTGAATCAGAAAATTTCTACTTATAACAATTGTTTATCATGCTATAAAGTGCTGCGCCGTATTCAAAGGTCCCTCGCTGTGCTTTTGAGATTCAAAGGTGATCTTTTGGTTTTATTAAATTATTGATCAATTATGTTTGGTTTTGGCAGAAGTTAAAGTCTACATTTTTTCGGTTCTCTGTATGATGCTAGCACCAAGCAATGCACTTGGAGTTATTTAAAGCTTCAATACAACCGTTCTAGTTTTACATGTGCTGTGCTTTCCAGTGATGTTTATTAGCTCTTTTTGATGTTTGGGCCACTGCTAACCAAGGTTCCTTAGTAATTTCCCGTATTCAAATCCTTTGTCTTCATTGGGAAAGGAGCTATATATCTCACCTCATTTCGGAGTGCCATTCTTGCACATTTCATGTTACTTTAATTTTTCAAGTAACTTTATTTCCCTTCATTAATCTTTTAGATAAATTTTTAGTCTGTATGCGCTTTGAGGACCATGAGCAAGATTGCGAACAAGGGTGGATTGAACACCACTCCTCCAAAATCGAATGAAGAGCTTCGTGGACTCACCAAAAGCGTACTTCTTAAGGGTCTGCCGGCGAACGCCAGATATGTTCTTTTCAAGAAATCTCTTCCTTTAACTCCTAAAAGCCTCACCCTATCAACTCGATTTGGTCTAAAGAACGCTCTTCTTACTTTTTCCACTGAAGAGGATTGCTCAAAGGCTTTCAACGCTTTGCAGTCATATACATATGGTGGCCAAAAGGTGGCTGTGGTTTCCTCTACCTAAAGCATCATTATCTTTCGCGCATTTGCATTTGATTCTTCGCTTTACTTTCATTGTAGCCCTTGGTAGTTTTTGTTCGACCTCGTGCTACAGTTTCCAGAGTCGCCCCTGTCAAACTCGCTTCAATTGAATTCTGTCTCGATGTTACAAACATTCCCTTCTCCACTACCCTAGATCGGCTGAAAACAATCTTTCCTAGGGCTGAAACTATACTTATGCGTTGTCGAAGGGATGGGAAA
The DNA here is from genome assembly GCA_900622495.1 of Hydatigera taeniaeformis. Taxonomy (NCBI): domain Eukaryota; kingdom Metazoa; phylum Platyhelminthes; class Cestoda; order Cyclophyllidea; family Taeniidae; genus Hydatigera; species Hydatigera taeniaeformis. The sequence goes on from UYWX01000312.1 coordinate 9,350, forward strand.
TTCAAGGGGTGAGATAACTTTTACTTATATTTTATTCAGTAGACAATGCTTCTACATATTTTTTACGCTGACAAATTCTGCATTCTGATTCATTTTGCTGATAGTCTTTCCGTCCTACTGATTTGATTAGTACTTTAGATTTTCCCTTACATTAGGGGATTCGAGGTTCTTATATATCAGGAGTAGTTACTTCAGTATATTCACATCCGCTTTTTACCGACTCCAAATTTATTGTGATTTCCGACTCCGACTATTCGCCATTAGGCACGCAAGTGAGCGGTTTTGGGTCTTCCCTATGGAGAGATTAATGAGTTCCAAACCGTGATAAGATTTATTGCAACGATTGCGTCTTCCTATTTTTAATTCACTCGTAAAATGCGCAAGAGAAGCGGCAGGAAGTGCATTGTGGAGTCGCCATTGATTTCGACAAGCAGTCTTAATGGTCCATTGAAATCGTCTTACTTAAGATAGCATTGATTTATTAAGGTGGTTCATAATCTTATGATTTCTTAAATAGCTGAGGTTTTTCTTCCATATTTTGAGGTTTTGCCTCGATCATTTTCTACCCCACCATAATATGAAGAGTGAACAGCTACTTGTGCGTTTGTGAGGGAGTTGAATTTGTGCATTGTAGTGATTATTCTCTGCGTCATTTTTACAGAATATTAATTTTGACCCTCAATGAACGTTTTTTAGCAACCCACCAAAATAAAACCACAGTTTCTTGGGGTCTGTTGTATTTCATTATTTTATTCAGTTTTTTCGTTTCTGAATAGCATGAATCCTTACTTCGTAAATAAGTAATGATTCTTCTTGGTTTTGTCTATCCTTTCTAAGATTAGAAACCTTTACTAGAGAGCGAGAGAGGGAGAGTAAACCCGTTGAGGCTGCTTACTTTTATTGCTTTACCTTCATAAAGGCAGTCTTGCGTCATTATAGGTCGATTTCCCATAGCAAAACTTTACTAACCAGTGTTGCTGTTCAATTTTAGTAAATTTTTTTATTGCCTAAATTACACTTACTTATTTCGTCCGACTTGTCGACGCGACGTATCTCCCCGGCGAAGCTGTAGTCGAGAGCCTAGAATTCCTACAAATCCTCTTACACTTATCTATATTGCTTCCGTGCAATTTTACTAGGAAAGAATCACACAAACACTTTTTTACTTTAGCAGTTTTCCTGTAGTTTCTATGTGAAACAGTTTTTCTGGAGATTTTAGCGGTCGAATGGTATCAAAGCGATGCCATCTAAACTACTTCGCGTCCTATAAATTGTCCAAGAATGCGCTCGGAAAACCAATGCTTAATAACTGTTTGTTTCCAGGAGAACTCGTTAGAATGTTCCGTAAGTCAGAAATCTTAATGATGGCTGTTTTCATAGTCATATTCGGAAATCTCTCTTGCTGATTACCATTCAAGACTAGTAGAACCGGCCTTTCTTTGCATAACTCATCAGTTGGTATTAATGTTGCTTGTACGTTGTCATCGGAGGCAACAGGAAATTTAGGCTTGTCGTTTACAATTTTGCTCTTAGGTGTGGATTGTGTGGCCGTTTAGCCTCTTCTTTTTTCTCCTTGAGTTTATTATGGGTCTGGCAATAAAGAATGCAGTCTTTCTGTTTATGAGGAAAAATAATGGTAGGACTACTTTGCGTATCGAAATATCATTTCTAAATCTAGTCTGTAATCTTGCAATCACGAATATATAACCTCATTCATCGGAACTGTAGACTACCCAAGCGAAGTACGGGATTGCGTTCAGGCAGTGCATTCAGAAAACTGTGATTCTTTAGATTAAAATTCGACTTTTTGTAGAGCTATACAACACGCAGCATGCTGCATCTATCGAAAGGTAGAGGACAGGAAAAATAAAATGAATTGGGCTTAGTAGTCTCTGACAAGTGAAGCTTGCTACTCAACAAAACCACTGTGCATAGAACTGAGACAGCGTATTTCCTGTTCTTGCATCTGAGTTTCATACAAAAAGAGAGGAGGAAATAGCTGTGCTGTTGTGTACTTTCGTTTGGAAAAAAAAATGGAAATAAATCTTTCTTGAGTCTCCTTCTGAGCGGACGTCAACTTTTAGCTAAGGTACTTCGAAAACGGATGCATTTCTCGATCAACCAAAACCGTCTTATATGCACTTGAGGGTATCGTATGATGGCTCGATCAATGCCTTAAAGTTTGTCGTTCGGAGTTAAGGTGCTGGTAATGTAGTGTAAGGAAAAGTCGCTAACGTCGACTTTTGGTTTTGTTCCCCTTTCAGAGAAGGTTGCTATTGTAATTATATGAATCCAAGGAATCGCTTTCTTACTCTGTCATAGTCACGCGAGCCAGACCTTTCTCTGTTTATGTTTAGGGTGTGTAAAGTTGGCATTTGGCTCTTTTTCCGTTCGAATTCGTTTAGTTCGGCTACAAGATGGACAGTACATCGGGTATTCTACAGCCTTCAAACTCTGGAAACTATGTCATTTAGAGGAATTTGACAGTAAGCATTTGTTGGCTTTTGCAGAAAATTGTTGCCTGAGTAATTTCAATGGGACATTAATCTATTCTTATGTGCATCAAGCTAGCATGTCTCCGTTGGAGGATGGGAAGTATTGCACAATGTGTATCATTGTTTTCTTCCCAAAGTCGGTCCTTTAGCACCATTTGCGCCCTTCAGTTAAACTTTGCTAACTTGCTTTTAAAGTTATTCTGATGTATCTTTGTGTAAGTTACTATTAGCATATTCGGATCACTTATGGCCCATCAATGACACCTTTGTCATTAGCTCCTAAGCCGAAGCACAATGGCAGAGCCTTCAATATCAAAGCATGTAAAGCGTATAATTGAACAATCACCAAAAACAATCGTATTGTTAGTAGAAATTTATTAGCTGATTCCGCAATTACCTGAACTATTTTTCAAATCTTGTAGGCTGTTTCACTTTTATCCCTTATTTCCAAAAAAAGACGCCTGGGCTATAATGGGTCTTTTTTGCTTAACTTGTCCATTCTGTGGATGTCCATCCCCCAGGGAAATCTATTCTCGTCTCTCACTTTATTGGAGCGACGTATGCCATTGGTGCACCGCTACGCAAAAACGTTGGTTCGCCAATTTACTGTCAGGATTATCCACACGTACATTTATGTTCTTTGGCTTTCCATCATAATTACATACCCACGAATGTGTTGGAGATCGTAGCCAACCTACTTGTGGAACTATCTATTTGTTGGGTTTTCCTCTGATCCTTTCGGGATTTTATGGTTCTTCTGTGCTACTAAAGGCGTATCCACCCGTTTGAAGTGTTGGTGTTCTATTATCTACACTCACAAAAACGAGAGCTGTTAACGCGTCGTACTTTTATTCTGCTCATCCACCAGATCATGCATAGCAGTCTTCAGAAGCCAAAGCGATTTCGATGAAGCCGAGGCAGTATGTAGGGATGAGACTATAGAAGGAAGGAGGCTCCTCTGCAGTCGGGCAACGCCTGGAGACTACGACAAACTGTTGCAAGAGCTTACTCCAGGGCTATCGAAAAGAGACAGAGAGGGCTTACAAATAAAGCTCTTCAACCTACCCTACGGTGTTAAAGAAGAGGAGATTAAAAAGACCTTCCCAAAAGCGCGGAACATCTTTTTGCCCCACGACAAGGAAGGGAAGCCCACCGGGTAGGAGATATTATTCACTACGTATTTACCACAACCGTTAAGCTATCTTTATCTAACGGCAGCCTGGTTTCTTTCAACTAGATTTGTGAGATGCACTGTTAAAACGCTCCTACTTTCAGACCTAGACGGCACTTTCGTGATCTGTATGTCCTTTGCAGTATTTCGTCTTTTTGAGGATGCGGCGAGGTGCCTATTCGCTGCACCTTTTTTTTGTGCCTCTAGGACACATCTCGGAAACGCAGATGATTGGTGTGCTTTTGACCAAAATTCGGCTAGCTAAAAGCGCTCTTTTGTCGCCTGCTTGCTTGACAAAGAACAGATAAGGAAAAGACTTCCTTCTATGGGCTTTGTGTGGTGTGCACAGTTTAATTATCGCGCTTGGTTGGTTTGCTCAGGTTTTAAAGATGTGTATTTCAGGGTTTCCAGCTATTTAGTTCCGTTTCTTTGCTGACGCGGGATCGGATTTTGAAAAGAAGAGCTTTGATAGCTTTAGCCCTTCCTCCTAGCTTTTAGCTCCATCATGCCAACTCATTCACTTGATTGACAGCCTTTGCGGAACTTCTTTTATCACTTGGATAAATGTACATCCGTTTATTTTCGGTCATCCTTATTGCTATAATTACCTTTTTTGAAGAATGTACTGTTTTACGTCCCATGTCTGTCATCGTTCCGCTTTTGTGCATTGCTTTGTACACTTCACGGTACGAGTTTTGTTAGCACCTTGTTTCATTATTAAAGCCTCTGTCATTTTTATCTTTCTCACTTATCATTCAATACGTTTAACGCATTATCGTTGCCTCGTTATAAACAGAAATTGTAGCATCATTGACACGGCAGTACACTTTTCTGTCAGTCGAGGCGCTTTATGTGTGTTTGCGTTTTTTTCACCTTGCTTAGCAGTGTGATTTCATTGAATATCGCCCAAAATTTCCTCTTTTTTGTATGTTGAGGCCTTAATCGGAAACAGAAAGCTTTTTTCTATGGACTGCTTAAAATTTCTTTATCATGACCTTTACAGTTCATTCTGAAGTCTTTGAATGTCATGTTGGCACTGGCTCAACTTGATGACAACAAAGACACATCCATAGTTGCTGTTTTGAGCCAAATTTTTCATTTCTGGCAGTATTCCTAAAGTTTTGATATATGGTTTTGTGGAGTAAATGGGCTGTATTTTGGTTTGAATCTGGCCCGTTTGCTTGTGTACGTCTTTCCCTATGTTATCTAGCATCGCCATCTTAACCTTCAAGACGAAGGTCATCTGTCAAGCCGCTCTCGCACGGGCACGAAACCTTAAGTTTCAAGGTCGACGACTGCGTGCAGAAATTAACGGTGAAAAAGGCTTTCATATGTCTGCTCTAGATCGTTATTGGTTGTGTTTCTAATCTTCTGTTTGGTCAACTTCAGTATCAGTGCCTAAGAAGGGTAAGAAGGATCATTTAGGGGAGAAGAAGTCCAGATCAAGCAAAAGCCAGTCCACAAGGCTTCGTCGCGGAGGTGCACGAAACGTCCAGTCGGTTGAGAAGCCAAGGCTTAATTTATCCGAAGGTACTTTATATGCTCTTGCAAAATGCTTTCAACAATGGTGTCTCGAGAGCCAATTTTGATTGCCTGAGTCTTTACTTTTGTAGATGATGTCGAAGGAAACGGTTGGTGATTATGACGGTCCAAGATTTGTATTGTCCAGATGAGTTAAGTGGTGCTGTGTCCCTTTTAAAATAAAGGCTTTTATGACTGCTGAATCTCATGCCTCATTACGTTTATTTCTCCGCCTTTGGGAAAGCTAATGAATCTAGCGTAAGAAGGCATTTCCTTTTGGAGACTGGGTAACTTTCTAACTGTAATTTTGGTCCACTAGTCTATTTCAGGAAATCGTACGTCTCTGTACTGGTTGCATTCAGCTATCGCAAGGGCTTCTGCCTTTTTTGTGGTCAAAATTTTACAACCCGTCCGATTGGTTTGCTCTTTCTTGTTTGAGTAACATTTATCCACATTATTAATAAAACGGAATCTTTAAACCTGTCTTGGAAGGATTTTAGGTCGAATCGAGAAGTCCTAACCACGATGATCTGATTGCTTTATTATTAGATGAGTTAACAGTTCTTTCCCCCTTTTATTTGACTCCCACACCTCTATGGATGACTTTCAGCAGTATTTTGGTCAATTTGCCTCCGAAATTTACAGCGATTCTTAGATGCGGAAATGGTTTGTTTACAAACGGTTGTAAATGGGAAGGCGGAGTCGTCGGTTGTTATTTGCAAAAAAAATTGAGGCTCTAGTATGGCAGTCATTAGCATTAAAATTATCTCCGTCTTATGCGAAAACCATTTCACACTTGCATGTGAAGAAGGCGACAAACAATTTAAAATCTACCTGTCTCGTTTAACTGTCCTAGTTGAGTTGAGAATTACCTATCTGGAAGGCGAAAAGGCATTGGGTGATAAGCGCTAAAGTCGCCATCCATTTGGGGCGCAATGAAGTTTGTAAATTGAGTCACTGTAATGTACTTAACCTTCCAGTAGTGATGAGATGGAGGGCATTTTGAAGGCTTGGATATTGTCAAGGCTCTACAGTAAACACTCTCCATCGCCTCCTACTCGAACCTTCATACACTTGGGAAGCATAGCGATCTTATCTTGCGCAACAACTTCCTCATACTCAACTCGGTTTGGATCTTGTGTTACACTGTCTAGACGGTGCGTGTATTGGAATCTGAAGTTTGTCCTCACCGACATAAAAAGTCTTGGAGCATGCATTATTAATGGTAGGCCTTATAGGATCTCGTGACTCACCATTTGTCCGTGTGCGCCAAATTTCAACAAATCTGCTTTACTATTTTATTTGATTACCTAATTTGCTTTTTTAAATAGTGTTCCATTTTTGACATCTCCAAAAGCCTTGCTCCACGAGAGGAGGGGGTGCAGAGGGCGAGAGGTGAAGGGAAGGGGTGGTGTCTACGCAAATGAACGATCTCCCATTTTTGTTTGCTTTCGTTCGCCTGCCAAACGTCTTCCAATTTGTTGCCCTTTTTTGCCAACTCATTAAATGTTACTTCAGAAAAAAAGGAAAATTTTCATCTCGATAAGTGATATATTTTCTACTAGAGATTTCAAAACGACATGTGCCTTTTCTGGGTTTGTATAAAAATTGAATTGTCGTCCAATAGTGAAGTGAAAAGGTTTTAGAATGGTTTAAAAAAAAAAATGATGGCGATGCATTATCTTGAGGTCTTCAGTTGGGGTTTTTTGTGATGTGTGGGAACTCCTCAACTCCTTGTCCATCTAAGCAAGCCAAAATTGACAGACCTTGAAATGTCCAAATTTTTAGCATTAATAACATTACTTTTACCGGTTTTATTCCACCGAGATGGGATTGAATCCATTGGCATGGGTCGAATGACCGGTCGCTTGGCGAAGGTTCTGTAACAAACTAAAGCATCTCCTTCCTCCTCTATGTGCGTCTACTCCAGTGCTCTTCTGGGCTGTCTTTCCTGTCAACCATCACAATGTAGTCGGTGTTTGTAAAAATAGTGTCCATCTGAGAGGATTCGTTGTCGTTGCTGCCTCGCAAAATCTACCCAAGTCTGGTGTTTTGTCTTTTGCAAAAAAAAAATTTTTTTTATTGGTAGAGACAGCGGGTCTGTCGTCGAGCCTTGGGGACACTGACCTACCTGAAGATAGAATCATGTGAAAAACGCAGAGTTTAAAATCGTGCCTTAAGGCTAGAGTTTTATGACTACCCGTTTCTGCTACTTGTTCTGCATTCCAGCACTGCCCACCTCACCGACTGGTGGAGAGGGCGAGAGGGGCGCGCTTGTTTACAATAGTGAGGTGGACAGCTCCGCTACGGAATGTCCAGTGCCGATAGTGTCAGTTTAGTTGTTATTCCCTGTCTTGGGGATTACAAGGCATAGGTTAGCTATTGAAGGAGGATGCTGTTATCAAGCCAACCCCCTCCCCCTTAGAGATTGTCACATGTTTTCTTTAGTCGTTTTCAACTTATTCCGATGCAGTGTCTCAAAATCTCTCTAAATTTCATCGAGGACACAACATGTATTGTTGATCTAAAGAAGTGATATGAGCTATTGACACTATTCATAGGTTGGGGCACCATGGGAAAGGGGAACAGCGGAGCCTCCAAGCTCTCCTAATACTATTGCGTTACATTTCTAGCGAATAAGTTCAAGTCTGAGTCTGCAGTAATGGACATATTCCTCTGGTGTCTGTATTGTCATCATTTGTTTACTTGCCTGTCGAAAACACATAGATACGTCAGAGGTGGGTATGCGGTCTTTTCCCCATCACCCAAACAAAATAACAAATTCATCATCGCAAATAGCTCATGCATTCTTGATCTAAGGCAATGCCTCCACTTTTGGTAAAACCATGAACTCAAATGATATCTTGATTTGAAAAAGAGAAAAAAAAACTTTTAGGAAGACTGGCTTTCTTCAAAACGGAAGCTCTTAAAGAAGATAGGCAGTAGAATATTTTTACCATAGCTGACCAATCGCATTACCCTCTTCACCTTCTTCGCCCTCCACACACTTTTTTCCAAATTAAGTTACAATGAGTTTTGTGATTTGTAATGAAGATGTCTGTGGTATAATTGTTGATAAGGCTGTAGAAAGCAGATAAAAATGTATTAAACTAAATTTCGTCTGGCTTACTTGCTCATTTCTCTCAATATAAAAAGGGATTGCTATTTTGCGGTGGGTAGCGCTGGTCGTATTTTAACGGACGCTCTTCATTCAGCACCTTCACTCTTCCAGCCGTGTCAAACTGTCGTGTGCCTCAAATGGCTGCGCTAAGCCGAGTGGGTTTGTTCAGCTAAAAAACCCTTTTTACAACACAAAGTAGTTCTTATCCAGATTAAAATCGAAGTTGAAGTAGGCGTTTAACTAATAAAATGCCTTTTCCTCGTCATACATACAGCAAAAAAAAACGTTACTAACATTTATTGCAGCGTAAATCAGGAATTATGGACCCACGAATGGCCTATTCGATGCGGCCTTTACGGTCTATTTGATTCTGGCTTAAGTTCGTTCTTGTGTAGATTTTAGGATTTGGAACATGCGCCATCAACCTCCTGCTCTTGCCCCATCACTCTAACGGTTGCCAAGATTGGAAGCAGCCTAAAGGGAATAATGTAATCACTCTGAAGGGAGTTTACCTACCAAACTTAAGGTCAGCTCCATCACCCAACCGTGAGACAGGTGATTAAAGTAAAATCGGTTTACAACGGCAGATGCGAATCGAAATTAAAGGCGATTACACATCGTGGAAGGCCAGAGTAGCCACTCCCCATCACAAAGGTAATGTCGATTGCTTTTTTATGATCTCTGTGGCCATAAATATCACATGAAACGGAATCAGTGCGACAAAAGAGCTTGTATTGCAAAATTCATACCTGTCTCTACCGCAGCCTACTAACCCAAAGTGCGCAGATGCATTCAGCGCACTATGGCGAACCGCATTCCCTTCTCCATCGTGCAATTAAGGCCACAGACTTTATCCGAGGGGAAGTTTATAGCGGTCCTAACCTTTATCATTTGGAATGTTAACAATAAATTTACCAATACAATCATTGCAAACCTGTCATATTGTGGCTCCTTGTAGTCGTTTACACCTTTTGGAGGCAGTAGCTTATTCGGACCTGTACAGCTTTACTCTGACTCAATGATATTTCACAAACTTATTCTTATTAAACTTTTCCACAGCTTCACAAGTTTCTCTGCATTAGCACTTTTTAAAAATGTCGCATTCTGATTGGCTATTGTGCTCGGTTCTGATTGGCTAACAGTGAGCTTATTTCGACTGCCAGTTTCGGTTATAGTAGTGCCACAAAGAGCGGTGGTTTGATTAAATTATACTTTGGTTTTCTCATTTTGAGGCTCCCTGGTTCTTGCTATACTAATGCACTGAGAAAATAAAATACTGAAGGTAAGCCATTCTATGAGATCGCTTAAAGCATACTGTTAGGTTAAGCTATTATCCGTTCACATCGATTTGCCTAAACACATCGGAAAGTAAGTAAATTTTAGGTGATTGCCTTTGCAAGCTAAACACGAACATGGTACAGTGACTGTCTTACAGATATTAGACTAGCTTGATACGTGGTGAATCTTCCACATTGTCGGGAATTTTACTACAAAGCGGCTAACTTCAACA
>UYWX01000313.1:0-19117 GCA_900622495.1 Hydatigera taeniaeformis
TTTGGTTGGAACACGGTGTAATGGTGTAGTTCGGTGGGGAGGGAGAGGGGGAGAGAAATGTTCCCACTTTGTAGTGCATAAGTTGAGCCAGAGAAGCACAGCTTTACGCCACCTTCTGTGTGTGTGTGTTGGCAAGATCAAATTAACCGATGTCGACGGTTCCTTTTAGTCCAGAACCAAAATGTTCCTCATTTTACGACAGCATCGCCTTTGAGTGGAGAGAGAACACTTGGAAGCGACTCGAAGTAATGACAAAGGAAGCCATTGATGATGTCCATCTACCTAGGAGTGTACAATTCACGAAATTCAGCCAAATAGGACTTAAAGAAGCCGATTGAAAAGTGACACTGACAAGTAGGTCCGAGATGAGACCGAAATGGATTAAAGGAAGCCTCAACTGCGTTTATCCTCGTCGACATCTCCGCATTACGACTTTGGCCATCAGTGCTAGGCCAAGTTAGGAAACATCCACACAAAGGAGAGGTAAAAAAAATGGAAATACTAAAGACCGGTGGACCTGATTTCCCTTCCACCTTCTGATTGGCTTGCATTCACGTGGTGGTGCTTTGATTAAGGCCAGTAAGGCCAAGGGCGACTAAAGCATTGTAAGTGCGCAAGAACGCCACAAATCCCACGTCTCCGATCGCCGGCCAAGTCCAGTCAGTCAACAGTCACGTACACACACACACACACATTGTGCCCCAGGCTCTTCACCCACATCGGAAGCGTCCACTTTGACTCCTCAATCAGTCTCACCATCTGCACACACACACACACACACACACACAAAGTTCGCAAGGTCGTAGTGATAATCGTTTTAAGTGAGAGAAGTTACCAATTTGTCTCCTTCAGGGCTAGTGACACACAGTCATCGGATGAAAGATGAAAGCAGGCAGATTTCACCGAAAGAAATGAAAGAAGTCTCACAATTGTCATAGGCGTTATCACCGCCATCAAAACAAAATTCGGAGAGAATAACAGCTGTACACTTCTCAGTGTTAGTATTTGGGTAAAATTAGTTTTCAATCTTTCATACTATCGCCTCCACGCCCGACAGTATGCGTTACATCCATTTTATCGTCCACCTCTCTCTCACACGTCTTCCCTGTCGTTGGTGAAGCGTTACGGGGGAGAAGAAAGACACACACCGCTGACTGCTGAAACGGTGGTAAACGCCACAGACACACTTCCGCCTTCTACTGTAAAGGCAAATTAATCTGTCTGCTCCATTCAACACAAATGTTCAAATGGGTTCTCGCACCACCCTCCAGTGGCCAGTCGGTGTACCACCTGTTTCACTTTGAGGCGTATTTCAAACAGCGTGCGAGACGCTCCACCTCCACCTCGCCTTACTTTATTTGCTTCCGTTTTGTGGAATAGCTCCGCTCCCAGTGCATTCAAGCAATCGTATCGCCTTCACAGCTAGACTGCATCAGCATCGACGAGAGGAGGAGCATTATTTCTTTAAAATTTCCCCAGTTCAGTACCTTTTACAGCTTTAAGAGGCAAAGCCAATGGCTTCACTATGAAACCATTTTTTTTTGAAAAGAGTACCTCAGGAGAGTCAAGACGGTGCCACTTTTTTTCCCCTCCACAAAGTGTTTCAGATGGAATAAGGCCAAATTTATGTCCAGTAACGAAAATTTGCACTCTACACTCTCCATATCGGAGGAGATTCCGCCTTTACACAGCCTCCTTTTGACAGGAGACGCATTAATCAAAAGGGCGAAAATTCGACTTGCATCGTGTACTACCACAGAGAGGTAAAATTTGCTTCTCACGGTTGTGGATTGTTCACTTCATCACCCAAAGCATCCAGGAAGGGGGCCTGACCATGAGGAGGGAGAGCTGCAAGGCACCACGACATGGTTAGCCCGCATTAAGTTCGCTTCTCCTCCTCCTCAACCTAGAAATGCCTGACTGCTGCAGCAAAGCGTCTAAGAGAGTCAAAAACAAACTCATTAGAAGAAGAGCATCGTAAAGCTCCTTCTTCAATAAAATGTCACCTCTCGGTCTAAAAAGCCTACCTAAAAGACCTTTAAAAAAAGGAGAAGTTACGTGACAGGTAGCGCAGACATTATTTACTGCACCTTTAAATTGCGTAGTGAATGTTGCCTTGGCGACAGTGGTCAAAACAATTAATTCAAAAGAGCAAGTGTCCTGATTTTTGGATGAGTGGATGATTGTGCGACTGCATTCACCGTCAACTAGAATCCCCCATCCTGGAGGTGGCTTGAATAGACGTGTGGAAACCAGAGCCCTGAATTTAGATTGCCCCTGGTCGGAAGATCAGCATGCAAATGAGGAAGGTGGAGTAAAAAGGCATGGGATTTGGACTTTCTCCTTCCTCTCCTCCCCTCCCCTCCACCAAACCATCCTCCTTCGTACTGCAAAATCCGAGATGAAATGGCGTCGCGGCAGTGACCTCACTGAGTGTGGTGAACTGTGGAAGGCGTCAACAATCGTGTTTACTTATCGTCTACTCGAACTTTTCAGTCTTTTTTAAGGCTCCACATCATCATCTGGTGTGCTCTTCGCCATTGTTCATTACACAAATGAAACAGCTCTTAACATTTGTTCCACGTCTTTAAAGATACACTCATGTCTGATTTTTCCTTTCAATCACTTTCTTGTCGGTAGTCAGAGGAGCAGCTGGTGGTAGAAAGTCAGCCAGACGTACAAAGAAGTGTTTTGAAATAGGGAACCTCATCAGGAGGGAAGAACTCACAGTCACTACAACACATTCATGCAGTCTTACTGAAGTAGATCAAAAAACAAACAAACAAACAAACAAACAAACAGAGTAAAGAGGATGAAAAATCATCCACCAGAAGGGTGTCGACCCCCGTCAAGTGACTGCCAAATACTAACCTTTTTTACAGACTGAAAGAGGTAAGTCGTGTGCAACTTTATGGGCATTCCCCACGGTCAGGGGGTAAACGGTCCCACACAGGGAGCTGTACAACTGCCTCGCCTTGCACCAAAAATTGTCAGTGCTAAAATCCCATTGGTGGAGCAGTCAGCAAACGCCTGGGTCACGTTCGAAGTCCACGGATAGCAATGCCATACACAAACTCACCTGTTCATTTGCCAACACACGAAAAGAGTCGATCAGTTGTTCTGCACTCTCCGAACCAGAGGCCTGTTGAGTCATGAAACGCATGAAAGAATCGAAGGTGACATAACCCGAGCCTGAGGGATCGACATTGGCGAGGATTCGACGGAAATCGGTGTCACCCTAGGCAAAAGCAAAATACATTATTATTATTTTTTTGCCCCAGCATTGCCAGAGAATGAGAGAACTGGAAGAATTAACCTTAAGGATATTCAAAAGACCCAAAAAGTGACCACAAAAAGATTCCTGATTAACTTGGCTTTGACAGGAGGCGTTTTTATTTTAAGGTCAAGGCCTTATAAACACCGATCACAAATTTGGATTTTCCTTCACCACACGGCAATTGGTATGATTTGGCTGCAAAATTGTCAAAGGTTTGTGTGTGTGTGTGTGACCTTGAGGGGGGATCTGAACAGACCCACCTTTCTAGGCAGGAGGTGGCTAGAGGCAGATGAACGAGGTGATTGGGAATGTAAAGCGATTAAACAGTTTGGTGCTAATATGAAGGTGGTATTTGGTGGGTGCTGAAGGCGTCCTTAGACGTGTCTAGGAAAATGCGCTCCACAGGAAAAATCTATTCGCTGTTCTTTTTCTTTCTTTTTTTCACTAGACAGTAGTAGGCATCGTGATGTGTTGGCTCCGGGACAGGAGGGGAGGGGAGGGGGAGAAGCGGAGCACCACTTGTAGCATCATCATCATCATCGACACAATCATTATCTTAATGACCACCCTTGAATTAAGCGAATGATGATGACTCCCAGGGAAAAGCATCCTTTCAAATGGCTGATTAACAACTCCTGAATTTTTTTCATACTTCGCTTAAGCCAAGAGTGTAGTGGGCCAATTCCTACACCAATTGTTGCCTCAGCTTTGGGAAGTGGGAAAACCTTAACGAACAACCCCGTCTACACACACACACACCCCACAGACCCATAAAGATGATGTGTACTGGTCTGGGAATGTCGTCGTTCGTCAGAGAGGTGTGCGATAGTGAAGGAGCGATTTGCCGGTGGCTAATGATACTCCCATTGGGTAGGCAAACGCTGAAGAGTGCAAAGGTCACTTCCTCATCACCTTTGTTGCCAGACAAGAGGGGAATTGACAGCCCTTCATCACCTGGATGAACCCAATTTGGGGAGATGTATAGACAACCGTTCTAGACTGTGCTTTTCTCCAGCGTCAAATTTGCATCCACTGGAGTAGAGTGACTTTGAAATTCATAAGGCAGAAAACTGTTTCACTTCCTTGCATCGTCTGTTACCGCATCAACTTTGACAATCAACAGACTGCGTTACGAGGTGGACGCAATGCTGCAGACAATGAGTCTTTGTCTTGAGAGGCGAGAGAACTGCGCCTCCCCACTTTGCATCAATAACAAATTCCCAAATCGGAAGTCCTTTTCTTTTCCCCTTCCGCCAATCTGGAAGTGTCTACGTGATGTGAAAGCATGCAAAGAAGACCTTGATAAATTGTCTTCCGTGGGATATGCTACAGTGATGTGGAATTCAAGTTGAAGGCACAGATGTTTAGGCAAGATGCTTCGCATCCACTGCTATTTTAACGCTACCTAAAGTGGGAAGAGAGAGAGAGAGGGAGAGAGAGGAACGTCACTGTGTGAAGGCCATCTTGTGATGTGCATGTTGGGCATCCGAATGGACTGTAAATACGTGATGTCAAGGGGACACATTCTTATCCTCGAATACACTCTTGCTTAACCCACTGAGCGTAGGAGCAAGCAGCTCCTCTTACATTTAAACTCCCGACAACTACTGCTGTAACAGTAGCTGTAGCAAGTAGGAGAAAAAAATAATTCCGCATTTGACCCTTTTGCCAGTCCAGTGTCAGATTGGATCATTTGGTTTCGAGCCGAAGATGCAAGAAGCTACTCGAATGGGAGGGCAATGCGCATCTCTGGCGGCCAGGCGGTCGTACGGACGGTAGAAGAGCATTTTTTTTTTCTAAAAATCAAGCTCCACTAATGATAGTAGCCTTGGAAATGAGGTGGAGGCGATTTCACATCGCCTTGGCACTATTTGACATGACAAGTGAACAAGCCATGCCTCCAGACCTTCACAACTCTTTCAGTAGCATAGTCGAGTGTCTTGAGGGAAGGTGCATTAGGCCGAAAAATGGGAGACAAGGGCTCACAATTAGGAATTTGTGACAAATTGGCCCTACAAGGTGATAGCAACCCATAAAAAGCAATTCCTTAGGTAGCACAGAAGTGCACCTGACATGAAATGCCGTCTTAAAAAGATGCCATTTTACAAAACCAATTTCTTACAAGTTAGGCAGTAAAACGGGAGGAACGTGACTATCGTCGCTGAATTTGTGAGTGGGTGGATTTTAAAAAGTTCACCTCCTTTTGTGAGGTACTGTAAACCAGAGGTGTCCAGGGTGGATTGTAGGAACAAAACTAAACCCGAGGTGGACTTTTTAGCCTCCATCACCGTGCAGCCCAACCTGGTGGTATAAACAAAAGGTGGAAAGTGTGGTCCCCCAAAAGTCAGCCTGAGGCAGCTACATTTGTCATTTCCGTGGACTCCTCCCGAAACGAGGAGTGGACAAATCGCTCAGACCAGCAGTGACAGTTTTATCAAACCCACGGGTTAAAATGCTGAGTAGACTGGTGATCGCACAAAATGACAGCTTCACGACACGCATGAAAAGTAATTGTTTGCACAAATGGCAAGAAATATGCAAAAGCAAGTAGATAAGTGTGCATTTCTGGGAGGCAGTAAATCACTCACCTCTGGGGTGTTGGGGATGTGAAATCCAAGTGACACCAGACAGGCCTTAAACTCCGAAAGATCCAGTCGTCTGAGACGTTTGCGATCAAAGTGATTGAAGCAGCGTCGAAAGTCATTCAACTGGGCCTCACTGAGGTTGTGCGCCTCACGAGTCATGATTTGCACCTCCACCTCGTTGATTGCACGTTTGAGATTGGTGAGAAATTGTTCCCAACCCAGACGAAGTGTGTCCATGGTGTATTGAGTTTGAGGCACTGTGTAGACACCATTCTCTTGTAGTTGCTTTAAAAGAGAATAAAAATTTACTTCATTGAACAGGTTCAACACCACCCAAACCGGTTGAGACTGGGAGAGAAAAATATTTGTCGACTGAAAATGCATACTTTCCAAAGCGTGGATTCCGAATTCAAAAAAAAAATATTTGTCAAATGATGAGTGGATAGATTGGGGGAACAAATTTTCTTTACAACCATCATTTAATCCATCTAAGCTCAAGTACTGGCGCGTTTCGGAGGGAATGGACGCGCGAGTCGGCCTGTAAACCTCCATCGCATTGAAGACTAAGGAAGATGTGGATACGTGAATGAATGGAGGCTCGCTATAGGAGACGGATGGTCAAAATGACACCACAAATGCGTTCACCTCGTCAATGGTTGAATTTCAACCCGCAATCCCATTCGTCTTCTGAAGGCAGCACAAAACGTCTCCTTGAAAAAGAGGAGATGGGAAAAGGAGAGAATTGTTAGTGTCAAAGGTAAAAGGCAAGAGGCGGTAGGGGAAGAGGAGGAGGAGAGTACTGACAGTTGTCAATCCATGCCTTTCCATCCCTCCAACCACAAGTTAAACTTATTTTAGGATACTACTAACAAGATGTGACACGTCTCCTTTCGAAGCCCCTATTTGTAGGGCACTTAAAATGAAGTCGTCGGTTCTGCGTGCACAACGGTGAGTGGCTTAGAAAGTTGAACGGTGTGGGAGGGGAAGATGCACTCAACTGTCTGCTATTTCGATCCATCCATCCATCCACAGAGAATGCAACAATGATTTAGATTAGGTGCATCCATTCAATACAACCTCCTAATTGGCAGGCACGATTGATGCTGTATACTTGGGAGATACGAAAAGAAAAAAAATAAGGATAAGGAGAAGCGTAGCCTACATGATGACCCATTGACCTAAAATGCAAGCATAGGTCACAAAACCCGAACACTTGTAGGTGCATCAGTGCAGCATTCTCGATCGTCTCCTGCCCAGTTGTTTGCCTCTTCTATCAAATGCGTCCATCTGCAATGCGCGTGTCAAATGAGGCACGTGGCATGAGAGGGGAGAAGGGGGTTGTTGATGAGGATCCCACAGCCACACACCTTCAAGAAAGGCTTTCAATATACTCGTATAGGAGGTGGCAAAATATTTGATCAATGGGCTGAATATTGTAAGTGGGAAGGGAAAGCCTCACCCCCTTCCGTCAAGAAGGAGGTGAAGGTGCCGCCAATAGCCTCCTTCTAAAGTATCCTCCCTAAACTGGGGTGTTGTGGAGGTCTTCCAGACCGAGTTAATTGGTTTAAGAGAAGTAAAATTAGCAGCATTTTTAGTGATCATTTGTGCCTGTACTATGGAGAAATTTAGGTAGCATTTAGAAGGTGACGCCAGCGACTATTTATGGTTCTGTTTTTTTCTTTTTTACAAAACTACTCTATTTAAAGCTTAAGTGAGACAACAGTAACGAGGATTTGAATCACTTGTCACTCAGGGACGAGAGATCAGAGAAATGAGGGCATTGCGTCGTCAAGACTAGTAAGTGGTGCCGGAGTGGTTCAGCCTAGTTGCTTCATTCACCACTATTTCACGTCCCATTCCCTGTCCTCCTCCTCCCCTCCCCTCCCCTCTCCACAAAAAGCATCAATCTCAGTGAGACCAGGGCAAATTTGGTTAACTGTGGGTCCAACTAAGGGACCACTTCGTTTGGCACAAAATAGGGAGACTGCCGTACCTCACCAGATTGACCCGACGGTTAAAGATGGACTGAAGTCAAGATCCTGTGAAGGAGGCGAGCACTGAGGTGGCAGTTAATCGAGGAAGTTAACAGCAAAGGCGCACTAGAAAGTTTAGATGCAACTTTGGATTGTGCGCTTTTAGAGAAAGAAAAAAAAACACCTTCCTTTTAAGGTTCTCCTTAAAAGTGTTTTCACAAATGCGTCCCAATGGTGACAGTCAGTCGTTCCTTTTTCAACGGACTACAAATTCTACTTCTATCAGGTAAGTTGTTTTTTTTTTTTGCAATAAAATAAAACGTTGTCCTCGTTACCCTCGAGTCTGCTGCACAACCATTTTCTGAACCGATTGTCTAGTGTCGGTGCCAAAACAAGGAGGGCAACATAACTGAGGCCGAAGGGACATCAAAACAACCCGAAGGATGTGAAGAGGCATGCAGCGAAGTGATTACCACCTCCTTCACCTTGAAATATTCCACCTAGTCTCAGTGTGAGGTGCATGAAATATGAGATCTTGCGCTGCCATTGTAAAAGTAGTAACAGAAGCATTGTTCTATCAACTGTCATTCCCATCTTTCCTGTATGTTGGCGATACCAGCGAAGTGAATGTTTCCCATTTTTAGCAACAAAAAAGCAAAATAGGTCTGTAAGGTACACCCAGTGTTCCCGGAATAAGGCGGTTCGTGAAAAACGAGGTAGCAAATGCATCGTTCATTCTGCCCAGAGCGAAGCAGTTGGACGTATGGTGGCATCAAAGCCCAGAGTCAAACGTGTATCAACCTATCAGTAGCAATGCATGGCACAAAAATGCTTAAATCCGATCCCTCTGAACGGTAAGCTGTTCCTCCTTCAGTCCTATTCAGCAAATCAACTCGCTAAACCTGTGCAGACCAGGAGAACTGTGCTGACTGCATTCCACAGCCCATACCGATGATAGTAACCAAATGCATATCAACTTTTCTTAGCCACCGATTTTCAGTTCTACAGACTCTCAGTAAAGTTGTTATTTGCAGCAAAACGTCTTCTACTTGCCCCCTTTAAGACATCCCACGCCTTGACTACCAACTCCGACATCATGCACATACCCAGGTGAGTCATCGAGGCAGCACCTGGAGAAACCGAAAAACACACCTGGTAGCAGCGTTCTGCTTCCATAATGATGGGCTTCATCTTCTCCAACTCCTCTTCCATCCTCTTAAATCCACCCATTTGTTGTTCCAACTGAACGGCTACAGGACTGCTCTGGGCTGCAAACAATGTGTCCAACGCACGCTCCAGCCAAGGTCCCAATCGGTTAGCCTGCATGGCGAATTGGGCACGCAGTTGTTCATTGCGTTGCTGCTTGGCCATCTCGGATTCTAGCGCGGAGTCACGCTCAGGCACCAACTTTTGAACGCAGCCCCAGCGGTCGTGAAGCGTCTAGGCCATAGGAATGGGTTTGCATAAGGTTTTTGATCAACACAGCAAAGGTGACGCGGCCACTTGACCCTAAGAACTACATATGACAGTGCTAATCACTCGTGGGACCTGAAAGAATCATGATGGATGATGCCTGATATCCCTTTAAGGGGGTACCATGTTACTACCTTTCCTGTGGAAGTCGCATGACTGTGCATGGAAGACAGGCGACTATTTGCATGTCTCAACATCGAGGCGTATTAAAGAGCGCACAACAATCGGAAGTGAGGTGCCCCAAAGAGACATGCAAGACGCAGTCCTCATCTTAAATGTCAATTCAAAGTCGAATTTTAAGTCACGGTTTCGAGCAAAACACTAGCCGTGAATAAATTCTACTTACTCTACTTCCAGACTATCCCATTCCTCAGTGTCAAATGTACTGTCGCAAAACCTCACCTCGTGGGTAATCATGGTGTAGGGATTGACGGCCACCTCACGCGGTAGGTCGTGTTGTTGAACCAACCGGTCAACTTCTCCAGCCTCGCGAAGCATTGAAGTCAACTCTTCTTGGGCTGCAGGCAGTGCGCGTTTGAAGGCCTCATGACCGTTTATCAGTTGCTAAAAGGATAGGAAGGAAATCAGTGTTTTGTAACGATCATCGGGGCGTCTTCTGTACACCTGGAACTGAATGCTTCATCGATAGAAGCTTATTGGGTAATGAAGTTAATTTTGAGGATCCAAACCATCCACCTAGGACCTACTTCCTTCACGATTAGTCCATTGATACTGTGTTTTGGCAAGGAAGTGAGACTCACCGAAACCTCGTCGACTCGATCTGCAATAAATGTGTCCTGCAAATCCTCCTCCGCCTGTTCCAACCAATTGGAGAAGGGCTAAAGAGAGGTAAGGCTTTCACAGCAGCAGAACTTACACCAACTCGTCTGGCAAAGGATTGTTGCAGATTGTCAATCTTCTTCAACACCTCCAAGCGTTTCTATAAACACATCAATAAGACATAGACATGACAACACTTACATCAATTTCTTCTTTCCTTCTAGCAGATATCTCTCCCAATCTGTCCCACTGAGAGACAATATCTTGTGTCCTCTTATTCACACTCGCCACGTCCTCGTATTGAAGGGCGCTAAAGGCAGAAGGTGAGACTATGTGCAACACGTCCTACTTCAACTCCTCCGCAATTGACACTATCTTCTCAACTCGACTTTGATGAGCGCCCAAATCCGTCTCAAATGCATTTTGCTTTTGAGCCATAGCTGTAAGCTCAGGGTAGGAGGCAGTCTCGTAGTCTCGTGCACTCAATGCTGCCTCCTTGTCTTTTGACCAGGCCTCATGAGTGGAGCACTTCAATTTGAACTTTTTAACTAAATAGTCAAGTTGTTCCAAACGGCGAATCTCATTGAGGAGCCAGTCCTGAAAGGCGAATCCACATAGTTTTTTTTTAAAACTAAAGCCGTCTCATCATAAACACACGGAGAAGGGGATTGAGGTGAATTGGCATTAGGGAGGATCTAGCACAGACGGACCGAGAAAATCGAAACAAGTGGGATGGAGTGATTGTTGAATGCCCTCAAGGAAGATGGTATTACGTATATGAGAAAAAAAACAAGGAAAAAGGATGCAACGATGTAGGTGGGACCGCACTCCTTCACTGATATCCCCCACCACAAGCATCTTCACTTTAGGCGTTAGGATTTGTGTACAATATGATGAAATCGAGAGAAAATGAATGAGGCAAATAACATGGAGTGAAACCGGATATAAAGTTGGCGGCTGCATGAGTTGAGGAATTCTGAACGAAAGCAAATGCGAAGCAAGACCGAGTGCGTGTACAAGTAAACGAGCCTTCTGAAAGGTGGGCAGGCGAGTGAACAGAGCAGAGGAATGGGCACTGTGAATGGGATTGAATCCAGGGTTGGCGGCGGTGAGAGTAAGAAACGCCTACCCAGTTGGGTAGAGCAGTGATGGATGCAGTGAGGGAGATAGGTAAAGGCACAAATTTAAGGTGGATGAAGGAAGGAGCATAGAAAAGTGTGTTTAGTGAATGAGTGTTTTGGAAATGAACAGGAGCCTGGTCTTTACAAGTGCTTGTCAGGAGGAGATTCGCAAGGGAGCACCACCAATATGCTATACTTTTGACAAAGAATTTGACACGACATTTACCATTCACCTGCACTCTTCAAATTCAACAACCAACTAAGAGATCTCTGTATTTTTTTCTCTAAACACAACAAGATATAAAAGTACTTTTGGGGAGAATAGTGTATGTGCGTTTATTGTTAAAAACACGGGAAAAGTAGCAAAATTTGCCGCTATAACACATTAGTTGCCGTAGAAGTGGGCGTTAGAGCATCAACTATTGTTTAAAGGCTCACACAACGCCTGTCGGAGATGGCCAGTTGTGTGGAGGACCCTTCACCTACCACTCAACCCATGCTCTTCTCCATGGGGCTAACCTCATCGCATGCCACAGACCTGTTTCCCTTGAAGCACTCCTTAGTGGGACGGCAGCTCAAAAATGAGGGACTCAATGACTCCAAAGGAAACAGTTGGGTGGAAGCGATGCGGTCAGCGAAACCGGCTTGTAAGCTGTGTCCGCCTGTTTGTTCGTAAAGAGACAAATCTGCGGTATGTGGAGTAAGTGTCAGAGTGTTGAATGTCTGTTTTGCGGAACAATGTCAGTAAAAGGTGGCTGTCAAGCCTCCCCAGAGGATTCAGGCTTGCATGAAACAGGGAAGTATCCTAATGAAGCAAAAAATTGAGAAGCTTCTAGTCCATTCTTTAAAACTTATTCCATTTCGACTTACCTCAAAACCTTTCTCCAAATCCTCCATCTGTTTCCAGGCATTGTTAATCTCACCAATAGACTGTCCTGCTGGTGGCATGAAGGCAGGTTTGTGAGCAAGTTTCAAACGCGTTTGAATTGTATTGTTTAAGGCTTCCAGCAACGCCTTATCCTCCACACGTGGTGGTTTCGCTGAACCTCCGTAGGCCGTATATTGAGCAAGCTTTTCTTTTGCATGAGGCAAAGTACCATCCGTTGTCTTATCCTATAAGAGTTGACATTTTGTTGTGGAGCTCAACGACTCAGCTAGCACAAGAAATTGCATCAATGACAATGGAAAGCGAATTCACACCATTTGGTGTCTAAAGGCTGGGGACAGATGTTGAAAAAATTGGCAATTTACAGAAATCGAAGGACCTAAAAGGGACTGGTTATTTCGTAGTGACGAGAAAAGTGATGTCTGGTGATTTGAAAACGCTCATTAGTGGTATGAGGCCTTCTTTGTATCCACGGAAATGGGAGGTCGGCTAGACAACCGCACATTAGTGATGTGAATGGATGAATAAAGGACATATACTGGATGTCTTCGCCTTTAAGTTTCCTCCAAGCATTTCAATTCGCATCCCCACCCTTGAGTATCACAAACTAAGGAGTGAATGTAAACCTTCAACAGCTCTTTGATCACCGTTATGGCCGCTGACAAGTGCCCCAAGAGAATAATATTTAAGTGAACTTAACAGTCCCATTTTACTCCTTCTTTGCATCACAGAGTTTTTCAACTTTGTTACAAAAAGATCAACGCACCGCTAAGAATGGGATTTGATTGTTGATCCACTTAAGGAGATCTGAAGCCACACCGGCATATTCCTCCATCAATTTTTCTGTATCCTGATTAGACTTTAAAACTTTTGCTATTTTGTTCGCAGCTGATTCAGTCTAAAATGTGAAAAGACGAGCATGAATTTCAAGTTTCTACCAAGCACACTTAAAAAATCGAGACATACGTTGTGAGCGTTCGCAAATGCATGATAATAGGCGGCAACATAGGTCATAACAGATCGTTCATCCGGTCGAATTGTATTAACCATATCTATCACCGAAAAGGAAAGTCTTAATTCGGCTAAGAAGCTAAACAGCATAGTCGAAATGCCACATTCACAACAAAAGGAACGACAAACACCACTCACCCCTACACTCGTAAAGAGTTGAAAAAGCTACCTGAGTAAATCTTTCTATTTATATAAGGCTCGAGAAAAATCTGGTTGGTTTTAACATTAGTATATAAGGTGATTTGCGATGAGCACAACAAAAGGGCAAACCTTCAGCATCCAACATCTTGGGAATGTCCAGATATTTCTCCGCCACATCAAAGGCATAATTAAGATTTTGAATAGGATTTTCCTGCAAAAAGTAAACGCTATCTTTTCAAAGCCAAAAATTTTACTAATGAAAAGTGGTTTAATATAGAACTACTAGCCTTTGAGAGTTTGGCATAGTCAATAAGCTCCGGACGATGTCGATGTATGAGCGCACAAAAAGCAAGCCCGTCCTTCCAACTGAGATGTAAAGAGAACTGGTTTAACACATGGTAAGTTCAAGTAATGCTGTTAAATAGATAAGAAGGCTACTCACCTTGTATGAAAGTTTTGAACGTTTACATTACTGTACGGTGCTGTTTTCCGCTGGCACCAAAGTAGTAGTCCTTCTTTAGCATGAAGTTCTTTTCAAAGCAAGACAAGGAGTTATTCCAAAAGAAGAATGCAAAAGGAAAAACAAATCAAGAGAATAGAGGTGAATCTTACCCTCTACTGTAATATCTTGAATGCAGAATCGCAAGATGATAGTCCAGATCATTCCAAGTGTCATTTTAATATTGCCGTCAACAATTTCTACAAGGAATGGTAGAAAATGCACAACGTACGCTCAGCACCAATGGAAACAAGCTGAACACCCTTGCTCTCAATATACTTTAGGGCTTTATTAACATTTGTGATCATATGAAAACGCATTTTTCCTCGATCCGGTTTGGGCAACGGCTCTTCAGCAAGAGTCTCCAAGAGTTGCAACAATTTCAATCCATCGCGGAAATCATTCTCTATATCAGTAATACTAGCGTTTGCTTTGCGCAAGTATGAGTTGCACCATGCGGTAAATGTCTTGTCTCGATCACTCTGGTTAGTTAGGTTGCATACCTTCTTTTGTTGGATTTCCCACATCGGATCCAAGTAACTTTCCCGATCCCATTCTTCCTCCTCTTCAGGCTCAATACGAGTGTCATAGTATGCATCGTTTGGATAGTAAGAAGCGGTATTATTGTAATAGTATTCCATGTTGTCACTCATGTACGATAAACGAAAACGCCGTTACAGTTCAGCTGTGACGCTTTCCTTCAAGGTCGATTAGGAGGTGTGGTCAAATATCTTTTCACTATTGCATTAATAAGGATGTCCCAATAAAAAGCTATTTTAGGAATTTTATATAATTGCACGAAAGTGTGGGTTTACGCATAATTGTGGCAATAAATTCATACAGTTTTACTGCATAAGTGGCACCAATTCATTATTTTTCCACATTTTCACACGAAAGAACAAGGTCTTAATCAAGTGAAAAAGTAAAGCGGTTCATAATAAAGGATTTTAAAGCAAAAATATTTATTCCAAAAAGTTGATTTGTTAATTAATCAAACAGAGATTTCGTAATTTTAATAAATCGAGTCCTGTATTGGGTCGACTGCATGCCTTATGGGAATATTATGACATTCATTGTCTCTAGAGTGGTTTTAAGATCCTTTTATTAAGCAAAACCAATCATGAAAAATAGGTATCCTGATTTCTGCTGTTTAGTGATAACAACGGCACAAGGAAAGAAGTTATTGTCCTGCAGATGTAAAAAGGCACATGGTGACCTTTATCAAACGAAATAAAAACGTATTCATCTTTGACAACTTCCCTGTTCCTGTGCTCTACAGGCCAGTTAACAAAGTCCGGAATAATATTTACCAACATGCAGTCTCCTATAGCTCGTTTAAAGCTATATAAATATATAAAAAATATAAGTAAAATATAGTCACATTTTTATGCTGTCTGCATGTTGTACAAAGGGAACCCAAAATAAATTAATTGTTTTACGGCACCGATTTATGATTTAATTGGATAAAAGTATTGGACGTGAAACTTCTTGCCCACGACAATGCCTCCATGGCTTGAAATTGAAATGAGTGCCAAACCAAACGTTATTCCTTCTCAAAGCCATTACCAACCAGATTTACGCACAGGCACTGCAGATGGCATCAATTGGAGCTAGTGTGGACATTGTTAAATAAATTTTGCTTTAACATTTAAAACGGTTCCCGAAAAAGCACGATATGAATTGTTTGCCACTTTCAGACCCGACCGTCAGTAGCGATTATTCGTTAGTAATTGGACTACCGCCAGATTTACCTGTTTCCGAAAGTTCCTATAAAACTACGAAGGGAAATTATTACAACAACACAAGTAGACTGGGAAAATTCAAAAGTGGATTGCCGAGTAATTTGGTTCCAGAGAAGCTTATAAGAACAGAAAATCAGACAAGCAAGATGTCGCAAGTTATTTTAGCACCCACTTCACAATAAAGAGCGATTTCCGCTACCGCTTTGGGCTACTTTTCTTGCTTGCCCCTTTAATTCCTCTCAAGTGTGCCCCTGTGGGTTAACCAAACTCCCATCTACGCTAATGTGCAGTGGGATAAGGTCAGATGGACCAGTACAGATAGATGCCATTTGGACTCTCCTGCTTTACAAGCAGTTAATGCGCCTCTTTCGTAATGGCTGTTGGTTAGTTAGGCAATTAAGACCTCCGCAATTCATCATGGACGCCCGCAGCAGATGGCATGACGTTGGGCTCGGCTACACCGACGGCGTGGGGGTTGGCCAAAGCCCGTCTAGACGGCCATTGTTATGCGTTCCATTCATGTTCATCGGCAATAACTGGCAAATAGTGAGTTTTGATGAGGATGAGAGGGAAGAGGTGGTGTTTGAATCTATATTGGCATCATTTCACCCTCACAAGTACAACAGGATTCTTTGCAACTTATACACTTAAAAATGGCTATGTTTTGCGTCTTGAAGGAAAAAAACGGTGGTAGGCAAGGGAAAATGATGCATAATTAAGATTTTTTTTTAGTTATGGAGGTTTTGGTAGGTCTAAGTTCTCAAACTCAGGTAATGGCTGCCACTAATCTCTTTGATGATGAGGAATAAAAAGGCGATCGGAAGGCAGGAAAGTGTCTTCAGGCAATTTACATCCAATCCTGAAGTTGCTGGCGCTGTTTCTGATGCACCTTATCTTCTGACTGATCTTAGAGCTATCAAATCCAGGAAGTTGACAAGCTTGGACGCTTTCCACCTCCCTTCCCCCCCGGTCACGTTCACAACCCTGGTAGTAATCGTCCCAGGGCATAAATGAAGAGGACTTTGGACATTCCACCATGCGTTTTAAAATTATTTGGGAAAAAAAGCACCTTTACGCTATCCCGGGAGATATTTGTAGATTTTTAGCCAAAAAACCCAATATCAGATAGTTTAACTTCCAAACCTTCATATGCTGTTACGAAATGATAAAAAGAAGACTTCCATTCAAAGTATCCTGTAAGTGACTTGTAAAAGGTAATTAACAGGTTAATTCATTTGAAGAAAGAAATAAAAAGGGTAAGTCCATTCTCTACTCGCTTACTCCATTCCCACCTCCTCACTTGCCTTCTTCATTTCCCTTCCCCACTTTCTCAAGCTACTGACGCGGAAACGGTTCCCCTAATGACTGAGAAAGTTGATGTCACAAATGAATTTGCTTTGGCTAAGCACCAATCCATTACCCAAATCGAGTTTATTTACCATATATTTTGTTACCTCCATGTGGTCCTCCAAATCAAACAAGAAGTGGGTAGCCGCCTGATTGGTTAATCCAGGAAAGTGACCTTGAGACGAACTGTGATAATGATAAAACCAATGGCATATCATAAGTCGTGCAGACCGGGGTAAGTTCGGTCCTACCCGCAAACCTCTCATCACTACCTTCCAGGTTGGTTTGCTGTTTCATGACACCGACCGATTATGAACTACTAAGTCCACTGTGGGGGGGACCACTTGGCATGCATAAACTTTTCATGGTTTTTTTTCAAAATTTGAGCATTCTGCACTTATGGCAAAACCAATGGAAGGGATAAGTTTTCTGCAAGTCAGTCAACGATCTTCGACGACCTACTTGGCGCAACTACAGCACCGAGCTTTGAAAAAGGGATTGGATAGTGCAAATTATATTAACTCATTTAAACAAAGCTTAGAAAGTTTTTTAGGGATCGCTCATTTCTTTACTTGAATTCTTCTCGCTTCATTGATCCTTTTTCTTTGTAGAAAACTTTGTCTTACCCTTTGTTGACACTAGGTAGTGCCGCAAGCAAAAAGTGAAAAATTGTTTCGACCTGAAGACGCATTTTAAAATAAGCATATATATGTACATTCGCTATAAATGTTCTCTCAAATTATTAAAATTACAAACCATGCGATTAACTAATTCACATCCCCTTTTTATACAATTCGAGCAAACCGGCCAAAACTGCTCATTTGTTTCAGGACGGAATCCTTTGTTCTTGATTTGCCGCAATACCTACAAGTAGTATGTGTAGGGTTTGGTGACAAGCAGTCGAGTTAGTGTTTTTCATTGCTTGGATTACAATCGCCCGCAAATTATGCCTTTTTTATGGCAATGACTTTTGGGTGTACACTTGGGAGGCATTCCGTTGACATGGTGAATTTTTGCCCATTTTGTTATTTCATGCTGTCTATTGTGCTTCTCAAACAGTGTTTACAAAGCATTATTTTGCGTTCCCAGTTTTAATAGTGGGACAAGAACTTCGTTGAGCTACACGATCGGGGCGACTCTCTGTTCCTCGAGGTAGACAACTAGGTGTACCAATTGTGCGTAAAATTTGGGCAACTTTTGAGAACCAAATTGTGGAAGTTGCGGAACACACGTCATGCGGGTGACAGGTGTCAACAGTTGGCGGCAGACATGACGGATTGTTATCGCGTTCTAGCCTTAATTTGTAACGATTGGCAGTTTTGATGGTCTTCACGCCCTCGTAGCCTTCATTATCCTACACCTCCTTCTCACGCCAAATCCACGCCTCGAATGCAAAACTGCAGACCTCACGCACACAGCTTAGTTTTGTTTATTTCTTCCCCTCCAGAATATGCTACTTCACCTTCTTTTGAGTGTTTTGGCCACCGCACCAGCACTGGCAAGCTACTGCCTTGAGGGTGCTACTGGTGACAATTGTGACGATTTGGATGCAATCATCAATAAACTCTTCACCAACTACTCACGCTACGAACGTCCAAAGCCACACCATTGTGACGCCGACAACACCACAAGCGACACGGTTTTTGTAGAGATAAATTTTTACATCAAATCTCTCAGTGCTGTGAATATTGTTGACATGGATTTTAGGTTGGACACCCTCCTCCGTCAACGGTGGTATGATCCACGTCTGGATGTTGGCACTCTTTACAACTACAGTGATGTGCCAATCCACCTTCACATGCTTGACATTTGGTTGCCCGATTTATTTTTTCGCAACTCCAAGTCCTCCACCCTACACGCCATCACCACGCCCAACACACTGGCGTGGATCAACTCCAACGGTATGATAACTTACAGTCAAAAGTTGACAATTGAGTTGTCCTGTCCCATGCAGTTGTGGGACTTTCCAATGGACACACAACACTGCTCCGCCAACATTGGCTCTTATGGCTACTCGACACGAGATTTGGAATTTCGGTGGTGGAATGAAGGCGGCTACGACTGCAGTGGACAGAAACGCAGTGGCTCGGTGTTGAATGCCGCGGTTCAATTGGAGGACAACCAAATAAATGAATATACTGTGGTTAAACACACTTGCACTTACTGTGATCGTGCCTACAAAACTACTGGTAAATTCTCTTGTTTGAATGTGGAATTTGAATTGAGTCGTAAATTTGGCTTCTACCTCATCTACGCCTATCTGCCGTCGTTGTTGGTGGTGC